>WNWK01012404.1:0-59818 GCA_009830355.1 Cherax destructor | reverse complement strand
ACACCCCCCTGAGCAAGTAAAATGAGCCTTCTGTGCAACCACTTCAGTGACAGAGCCATGTTGTACTCAGGAAAGTATTAAAGAGTCGCCAGAAACAGAGGACTGTGGACAGTATTTACCAGGCAGGGGTCTAGTGACTCTGCTGGTCTTAGTGGCATTAAAAGACCAAGAAGGAAGTAACCCCAGAGAGGGACTTGACCTGAAGTCCTTTTTTTGGAGGGGATTCCCTTCCAACCACTAACACCCTGCCCTGTCATCCTCTCTATCTTCCAGATGCCTGCAACTCTTCAATAAAGGTAAGTAAATGTATATATATACAGTGGACCCCCAGCTAACGAACACCCTGGAAATCGTACAATTATGTAAGTATAATATTGTAAGTGCTTGTGGAAGTGTATTTTTGGGGGTCTGAAATAGACTAACCTACGTGACATTAATTCTTAAGGAATTAAATTCGTTCAGTAATGGCACTTGAGAAGGCTTCTGGAATGAATTTTGTTCGTTAGCCGGGGGTCCACTGTATATTGTTTTTTATTATTTAGTATGTCAATATTTTTGGGTGGAACGGATTAATTGTATTTACATTATTTCTTATGGGAAATAAGGTTTCGAATTACGTATTTTTTGTGTTAAGTAAGAGCTCCTGGAATGGATTAATTACGTTAGTCGAGGGACCACTGTAGTTTGTTCGACTACGTATTGGTAGATAAAAGACTGTTGAGTAGACTTCAAGATGTACATGTTTATAGAGGGGCCACAGATATATCAGATCACTTTTTAGTTATAGCTACAGTGGGAGTAAAAGGTAGATGGGATACAAGGAAAATAGAAGCAGTAAGTAAGAGAGAGGTGAAGGTTTATAAACTAAAAGAGGAGGCAGTTAGGGTAAGATATAAACAACTATTGGAGGATAGATGGGCTAGTGAGAGTGTAGGCAATGGGGTCGAAGATGTATGGGGTAGACTTAAAAATGTAGTGTTAGAGTGTTCAGCAGAAGTTTGTGGTTACAGAAAAGTGGGTGTGGGAGGGAAGAAGAGTGATTGGTGGAATGATGATGTAAAGAGAGTAGTAAGGGAGAAAAAGTTAGCATATGTAAGGTTTTTACAAAGTAGAAGTGATGCAAGGAGGGAAGAGTATATGGAGAGAAAAAGAGAGGTTAAGAGAGTGGTGAAGCAATGTAAAAAGAGAGCAAATGAGAGAGTGGGTGAGATGTTATCAACAAATTTTGTTGAAAATAAGAAAAAGTTTTGGAGTGAGATTAATAAGTTGAGGAAGCCTAGGGAACAAATGGATTTGACAGTTAAAAATAGGAGAGGAGAGTTATTAAATGGAGAGTTAGAGGTATTGGGAAGATGGAGGGAATATTTTGAGTTGTTAAATGTTGATGAAGACAGGGAAGCTGTGATTTCATGTATAGGGCAAGGAGGTATAACATCTTGTAGGATTGTGGAAGAGCCAGTTGTGAGTGTGTGGAAAGTTCGTGAGGCAGTGGGTAGAATGAAAGGAGGTAAGGCAGCTGGGTTTTATGGGATAAAGATAGAAATATTAAAAGCAGGTGGGGATATAGTTTTGGAGTGGTTGGTGCTATTATTTAATAAATGTATGGAAGAGGGTAAGGTACATAGAGATTGGCAGAGAGCATGTATTGTTCCTTTGTATAAAGGCAAAGGGGACAAAAGAGAGTGCAAAAATTATAGGGGAATAAGTCTGTTGAGTGTACCTGGTAAAGTGTATGGTAGTTATTATTGAAAGAATTAAGAGTAAGACAGAGAACAGGATAGCAGATGAACAAGGTGGCTTTAGGAAAGGTAGGGGGTGTGTAGATCAAGTGTTTACAGTGAAACATATAGGTGAACAGTATTTGGATAAGGGTAAAGAGGTTTTTGTGGCATTTATGAATTTGGAAAAGGCGTATGATAGGGTGGATAGGGGGACAATGTGGCAGATGTTGCAGGTGTATGGAATAGGAGGTAGGTTACTGAAAGCAGTGAAGAGTTTTTATGAGGAGAGTGAGGCTCAGGTTAGAGTGAGTAGGAGGGAGGGGGACTATTTCCCAGTAAAAGTGGGCCTTAGACAAGGATGTGTGATGTCACCGTGGTTGTTCAATATATTTATAGATGGGGTTGTAAGAGAAGTGAATGTGAGGGTCTTGGCAAGAGGTGTGGGGTTAAAAGATAAAGAATCAAATACAAAGTGGGAGTTGTCACAGTTGCTTTTTGCTGATGACACTGTGCTTTTGGGAGATTCTGAAAAGAAGTTGCAGAGGTTGGTGGATGAATTTGGTAGGGTGTGTAAAAGAAGAAAATTGAAAGTGAATATAGGAAAGAGTAAGGTGATGAGGATAACAAAAAGATTAGGTGACGAAAGATTGGATATCAGATTGGAGGGAGAGAGTATGGAGGAGGTGAATGTATTCAGATATTTGGGAGTGGACATGTCAGCAGATGGTTCTATAAAGGATGAGGTGAATCATAGAATTGATGAGGGGAAAAGGGTGAGTGGAGCACTTCGGATTCTGTGGAGACAAAGAACTTTGTCCATGGAAGTAAAGAGGGGAATGTATGAGAGTATAGTTATACCAACACTCTTATATGGGTGTGAAGCATGGGTGATGAATGTTGCAACGAGGAGAAGGCTGGAGGCAGTGGAGATGTCATGTCTGAGGTCAATGTGTTGTGTGAATATAATGCAGAGAATTCGGAGTTTGGAAATTAGGAGGAGGTGATTACCAAAACTATTATCCAGAGAGCTGAGAAGGGGTTGTTGAGGTGGTTCGGACATGTAGAGAGAATGGAACGAGACAGAATGACTTCGAGAGTGTATAAATCTGTAGTGGAGGGAAGGCGGGGTAGGGGTCGGCCTAGGAAAGGTTGGAGGGAGGGGGTAAAGGAGGTTTTGTGTGCGAGGGGTTGGACTTCCAGCAAGCATGTGTGAGCGTATTTGATAGGAGTGAATGGAGACAAATGGTTTTTAATACTTGACGTGCTGTTGGAGTATGAGCAAAGTAACATTTATGAAGGGATTCAGGGAAACCGGCAGGCCGGACTTGAGTCCTGGAGATGGGAAGTACAGTGTCTGCTCTCTGAAGGAAGGGTGTTAATGTTGCAGTTTTATAACTGTTGTGTAAAGCACCCCTCTGGCAAGACAGTGATGGAGTGAATGATGATGAAAGTTTTTCTTTTTCAGGCCACCCTGCCTTGGTGGGAATCGGCCGATGTGTTAAAAAAAAAAAAAAAAAAATTACAAAATCTCGATGAAAACTTGCAATGAAATAAAAATATTACAGTGGTACCTCGGTTAACAATATTTTTTCATTCCAGAATGCTGTTCAATTGCCATTACCAAACAAATTTATCCCCATAAGGAATAATGTAAAATAGACTAGTCCTTTTAGACCCGCAAAAATACACTTACAAAAAGCATTTAAAAAAATAAACTTACATAAAAGGACGAGTTTGGAGACCATCGTTAACCGAGGTACCACTGTATTATTATTAATTATGAGGTATTAAATGTACTATAGGAAAAGTAAGGCCGGAGAAGAGGATGACTGAAGTGCACAAATCTATGTTGGAAGAAAGGATAGGTAATGTCATCACAGGACAGGATGCATATAGGGTGTGGAGGAGGTTTTAACCCTTTCACTGTCCAAACCCTCGAAATCAATACGTATTGCTCTGTGTCAACTTTTTGAAAAATACAAAAATTCTGAAAATGATAGAGAATCTTTTAATGAAGGTAATGAGATCAAAAGTACGAAATTTGATGACAAACTTATGGAATTGTGCAAGCACAAAGTAATTTATGCATTGGTGATTTTGCCTACTTCGGGTCCTATTTTAAGCCAATTCCATTGTTCCATTCGACCAAATTCTTAGCTATTTCGCTAGTATGTCTTTCATTCTATAAACTGAGCACAAGAAACTGCCCATTCAACTATTTCAACTACCATATAGTAACCAGAATTCAGTAATTTGGCCAATTTTACAAAAAATTAAAAATAGTCCACAATAAACAACATAGACATTCCAGGCATTAAAAAACATTTCCTCTGTTCATTATTCACATCCCCAGGCCTTTCCTATACGTATTACACTTGTCGTCCATTTTGAATTTTTATTCACACCAATATAATAATAATAATAATAATAATAATATAATATCTTTATTTACTACAAGTACATGTACATGGTATACAGGCCTAGCTGACATCAATGACATACTACTACAGTATATAGAAAGCCCCTTGTTATGCAGAACATTTTGGGCAAATTAGGTCAGTGTCCCAGGATGCAACACACACCAGTCGACTAACACCCAGGTACCCATTTTACTGATGGGTGAACACAGACAACCGGTATAAGGAAACATGTCCGATGTTTCCACCCCTTCACCAGGCATCGAACCTGGACCCTCACCGTGTGAAGCAAAAGCTTTTGCCACCAGGCCACGGGGCACAGTGGCCTGGTGGATAAAATATAACCAGGAAAGACTGTTCATGGTTTACAGCATCGAAATAATTGAATCAGACTTATTAAAACCCCATAAAACAGACTGGGGGTTGTAGTGGGGGCCTCACCCATCCTCTGGAATATAAAAAAAATCAAATATTTCTGCTACTTTGAGCTCAATTTCAAGCTACTTCCTGTCCTGAAACCAATCAAAATCATCTCTATTTCAGTAATACATGTTCCATTCTATAAATGATAGCAAGAAACAGCCAATAAAACCATAAGAACCATCCAAGAAAACACCGCAAAGTAGCTTTTTTAAACCATAAACAAAGTCACAGTTTTGTTTTTCCCATTATGCACCATGTGAGGCAGAATTTTTTTTATATCGTGAACACTCACTGCATAGACCCATTCTCTCATATCTAGGCCAAAATTTACCACTCAGCTTGTCTGAACGAGTTGAGCTCGTGGCTACATTAGGGACCCTGGCCTCAATGACGTAGTTCTATGTGACAGATAGCAAAAAAGCTAAGTGCAAGGGGTTTGAACATGCAGCTAGCAAGTGAGAGTGTTAAATTCAGGTAAGTTGAAACAAGTGTTTTTAGGATTTGACATGCTGTTGGTGTGAGAATAAGGTAATATTTATGAAAGGATTCAGGGAAACAAGTGAGCTGGAGGTGGCAAGTAATGTACAAAAGAGCTTTGCATATGCAGCACCCTCTTTTCAATGTTCCACATTTTCACTGACTTTCAACTGTGTCATTGTTCATTATGTTTGGTGCTTTCACCATGTTTCCGCCATTTTCATACAACAGGAAAGGACAACTGGCACCTTATTTTAAAGTATGAATTTATTTTACTTTTTCATTTGTTCTTTTATGCCTAGCTGTATTGAGCACTTAATATATGATAATGTAAACACGTCATCAGGAGTTTTAGATGCATTCAATAATGGAAAAAACACTTTTCCATACGCCAGCGATTTTTGCTTACTGCACAGGGTCATGAACCCGAGAGCTGTATAAACACGGCCCTCCTGCACATTGCCTGCGCTGTAAAGATGAAACTTACACTGATGACAACAAAGAAACGAGTGAAATTCTAAGGTCACAATATCACTGTGTTCAATGAGCCATAAACAGACTAGAGATTGACACTCTAAATAAATTTTTCATGAGTAAGACTCAAAAAACTGCCAACATCTCTATAATTTTTTACATAATCCTAAGTACAACTCAACTTTGAAGAACCCAATGATAGTGTGCCCATGCACCTCAAATAGTCTTCCTCAAATATTGCAGTTCTGAGGCATTGTTGTGAGTGTGTTAGGAGTGAAGATAAATGTTTTTTGGAACTTAATGAGCTGTTGGAGTGTGAGCAGGGTAATATTTTGTGAAGGGATTCAGGGAAACTGGTTAGCTGGACTGGAGTCCTGGAGGCGAGAAGCATAGTGTCTGCACGTAAAGGAGAGGTTCGAGATATCTGCTGTTTAGAAAGACAAATAAACTGTTGTATTTGCAAGCCTCTGGCAAGAAAGTGATAATGTGAATGATGGTGAAAGTGTTTCTTTTTCGGGTCACCCTGCCTTGATGGGAGATGACCAACATGTTTAAAAAAACTACAAACTATGACAGAAGAGGTGCCAAAAGTATACCATGAAGTTTGTTTGCAGAGAAGTAAATCAATGTAAAGATTTACAGGAGAAGCAAGACTACACTGCCCTTCAAGATGGGACATAATGAACAAAGGTCTACTCAGTAAAATGTAAATAAGAAAAAGGTAGCAATAATCACAGACATCTGATAAGCTATTCCTGTTTCCTGTTACACCCATTGTAGGAAATACCTGTTGTGGCAGGTAATACCTACAAGGTGACACCTGTTGTGGCAGGTAATACCTACAAGGTGACACCTGTTGTGGCAGGTAATACCTACAAGGTGACACCTGTTGTGGCAGGTAATACCTACAAGGTGACACCTGTTGTGGCAGGTAATACCTACAAGGTGACACCTGTTGTGGCAGGTAATACCTACAAGGTGACACCTGTTGTGGCAGGTAATACCTGACAAGGTGACACCTGTTGTGGCAGGTAATACCTACAAGGTGACACCTGTTGTGGCAGGTAATACCTACAAGGTGACACCTGTTGTGGCAGGTAATACCTACAAGGTGACACCTGTTGTGGCAGGTAATACCTAGGACACCTGGCAGGTAATCGGGACACCTGTTGTGGCAGGTAATACCTACAAGGTGACACCTGTTGTGGCAGGTAATACCTACAAGGTGACACCTGTTGTGGCAGGTAATACCTACAAGGTGACACCTGTTGTGGCAGGTAATACCTACAAGGTGACACCTGTTGTGGCAGGTAATACCTACAAGGTGGCACCTGTTGTGGCAGGTAATACCTACAAGGTGGCACCTGTTGTGGCAGGTAATACCTACAAGGTGGCACCTTTTGTATTATGAATCACACTCTAGTATCAAGCAATTTTCTGAATGTCTTTTATCTCTTGTTCATATCATTGGCTGTTCAAGCCATTTCTGCAAAAAAAAATTCTGAATTTGAGCCCAGGAGGTAGGAAGTACAGTGGCTGTCCTCTGAAAGAGGAATGGGGATTTCACAGTTTAAGGGAATCATTAGAATTGTGATCACTTATTTCTGGAAAGAGAGCTATCAAATGAATGATGGTTTTTCTTTTTGTAGTTACCCTATCTTGGTGGGAGACAGCTGGTGTGATTGAGAAGAATATACAAATAAAAATTGGGGATGTTGCTGAGCACAGGGTCACCTGAAATGTGATGTCTGTGCATTTCTGGCAAGATAGCTATTGAATGAATGATGGTGAATATAATTTTTCCCCCTTTTTGGGTTACCCCACTTTGGTGGTAGATAGTCAATGTGGCTATCTCCCACCGAGGTAGGGTGACCTGAAAAAAAACCACTTTCACCATCATTCACACTAGCACTGTTTTGCCAGAGGATTGCAGATACAACAGTTTAAAGATCCTTCCAAACAGCAATTATCCTAAATCCCTCCTTCAGAGTGAAAGCACTGTACCTCTCACCTCCAGGACTCAAGTTCAGCTAACTAGTTTCCCTGAATTCCTTCACAAAATATTACCGCACTCACACTTCAACAACTCGTCAGGTCCCAAAAACCATTTGTCTCCACTCACTAACATGCTCACACATGCCTGCTATATGTCCAAGCCTCTTGCACACAAAACCTCCTTTACCCCCCATCCATCCTTTCCTAGGTTTGATTTTAGTGTTCAACTGGTGCACTAGTAGTGTCTGCAGGCTGGCCTTGTATCTGCAGGAGACAATACTTCAACCTGGATGTGCTAGTCACCTTAGTAATGTGCAAGCACTAAATCTGTCAGGGTCATATAGCAACATGGAAAAGGGAGATAATAAGGTTTCATCCAAGGACAGAGTAGCTTCCTAGGATCAAGAGCCCTTGAGCACCAAGCCACCACACTTGAAGAGCCGTGCTAGTCACAATAACATTATTATTTACCTCTACAAGTTTCCAATAAGCACAACTATAAGTTTAGCAATATTTATACATTTGTACTACATATCTACAAATGAATTAGCAACTGCTAAGCTCTCGCATCTAACAAAGTAGTTTTTCTCTCTCTAAGTTTGGCCATCTGTATAACAGACAGACATTTACCTCTGTAACCTAATCCCAGAGTGTCATCCAGCAACAAGAATGCTGTGGGCATGCACTGGCCAGCTAAATGGCATCAAAAATATCATAAATTATAGTATTGTGCATACAGAATATTAATATAAGAGATTAAATGTCATTTGCCAAATAAATAATTAAATAATCAAATATTTAACATTTAAAAATGCACACAATATCTAGTTTAAAAATATAATTGTGATAAATATTTGTTACATTAATTACGATAAAAATATTTAGTCAATTTATCATGTAATATAATCTTACAAGCTTAAAAGGACAAAATAAAGACACAACACACTCATATACAGGAGGGCCCTCTTTACAGTGCTTCGCTTTACGGTATTTCACTAACACAGCAGTTTTCCAAAATACCCATTCTTCATTTATTCAGATTTCCTAAAATATAGTCACCATTTATTACAAGCTAAGGATGAAAATATTTTAAGGTAAGTAATGTGTGTACTGTACATGCATTTTTAAAGCTTAACTCTACTGCTCACTTAACCCTTTAACTGTCCAAACGTAGATATACATTTGTACGCGTACTGCTCCGAACGTAGATCTACGTTTTATTTTTCATTCCTTCAAATTTAGTGCAATAGGCCTGAGTCACCTAGACATGAGAGAATGGGTCTGCGCCCTCAGTGTGCGCAGTATTAAAAAAATCTGGGACCACTTAGTACCTTGGGGGAGCACTAGTTCAATTGAGTGCCAGCTAGAGCAAATAATGTGGCAAACACCATGGTTTCAATGATGTCATGTCACATTAACACTCCCCTTATAAGAGGAAAGTAAAAATAAGTTCGATAAATACATGAGTGGTTGTGGGTTGGACCTGACTAGCTTGTGCTACTAGGTCTGATGCTGTGCTCCTTCCTTCAGAGGATGTGACCTGACTAGGTGGGTCATTGGTCTAAGCTGGGGGGTGACATGGACCTGCCTTGCATGGGCCAGTAGGCCTTCCGCAGTGTTCCTTCTTTTTTATGTTCTTATATATTCGGCAGGCTGGCTTTGGCTGTCTCTGGCTGTCTCTGTGTCTATATCTGTCTATATCTATCTGTCCTATATCTCTGTATCTGTCTATATCTCTGTCTATCTATATACAGTGGTACCCCGGTTTACGATATTTTTTCATTCCAGAATGCTGTTCAAGTGCCATTACCAAACGAATTTATCTCCTTAAGAAAAGTTGTAAAATAGACTAGTCCTTTAGACCCCCAAAATTACACTTACAAAAGCATTTAAAAAATAAACTTACATAAAAGGGTGGGTTTGGGGACCATCGAACCGGTACCACTGTATCTGTAATATTCTCTCTCTGTCTCTCTCTCACATGTACACATAAGTACAGTTATTATACATAGTGTAAATTACCCAGGATAACCCAAAAATTCCAGGCAAAGTGCTATACAATGTTTGTAGATATAAGACATAATACCATGACTGGCAAGTAATATGCATTGTCACTTCTGCATCGTGTATAATACCTGTTGGCTTACGAGCCGCACTCAGACTGAGACAAGCAGACGGAAAGACACACACACACAGGCAGACGAAAAGACACACACACAGGCAGACGGAAAGACAGATAAGCAGAGCTAGACAGACAGACAGATAGACAGTGGAAACACGGAGAGGGTTCCCTGCTCCCATTCATCAATGTCATTGGGCTGTCAGTGTTATCTGACACTTGTCATAACACCATTCTTCAAGGAGTTTAATATACTCCAGGCACACACAGGCAGACAGAAAGACAGATAAGCAGAGCTAGACAGAGACATAGACAGATAGACAGATGGACAGATAGATAGACAGTGAAAACAAAGCGAGGGTTCCCTGCGCACATTCATTCATCAATGGGTGTTAGTCGACTGGTGTGAGTCGCATCCTAGGACACTGACCTAATCTGCCCGAAATGCTCAGCATAACAAGGGATTTTCTATATAGCAGTATGTCACTGATGTCAGCTAGGCCTGTATACCATGTACATGTACTTGTAGTAAATAAAGATATTAATGTCATTGGGCTGTCAGTGTTATCTGACACTTGTCATAACACCATTCGTCAAGGAGTTTCATATTATACTCCAGGCACACATAGGCAGGCAAACATAGACAGACAGATAGATAGGCAGACAGATAGATAGACAGATAGATAGACAGATAGATACAGACAGTGAAAACAAAGCAAGGGTTCCTTGCACACATTCATTCATCAGTAGTTATCTGACAATTGTCAACACACCATTCTTCAAGGAGTTTCATATATAATCCAGGATGTCTAAAACATTGCTGGGACCTATAAATACGTTGTACATATATTTATAGACAATAGTAAATGACCATGGAAGGTGAAATTGTTCACCTGTTGGTGTCATTGTGATTATTTGAGTACTATTTCAGTACCTAATATTAGTGTTAGAACAAAGATTGGCTATGAAATCACAAGAACTATTATAAATTGTAATTAACAGAACATAAAAATTGTATAAATTAAAATAAAAACTAGAAAAAAAAGTATATCGGCATTACTTCTGCAAGCGGCAGGACTTGATGTTGCCGTCAGGTGAGCATCCAGCACCAACTTGTCGGGCTTATATCTCGGCAAGTACTGGCCCTAAATTTTTTTTTTAGCCTATCCTGTTTATAAAATTGCGCTCTTCATTTTTAAAAAAAAAATGATTTTTTTTTTAAATATTCGGAGCAGTGCGGAGTGAACGTAGATCTACGTGTGGACAGTTAAAGGGTTAATATATGATAGTGTAAACATGTTATCAGGCTTTTGTATGCATTTGAAAAAAAAAAAAAAAAAAAAGGCTATGTTTCACTTTACAGCAGTAGCCCGGAACCTAACCTGCTGTATTAGCGAGGCCCGCATGTATTCAGTTACAGTGGCTGAGGCAGTATTAGATATTGTGGTGATACATGGGGTAGAGACTGACAGACAGCAGTAGATAACATACCAGCTCATATTGTGATAAAGCAAGCTGTTGGTTTTTTTATACAATTTCTTGAGTCTACCTCCTTATTACCAGCCTAGTATTAGTTCCACTCAGTGAGGAGAGGTATCTCACATGCTTAAGGTTGTGGTCATTATTTCTTGAGTAGCTATAACCTTTACCTTACCTTTGATGAATTTGGAGTTTTATTACTCCCAGAGCCTACTGCTTGCCTGGACAATTCGGCTGTTGCTACTAGCGGCTAGTGGTTGATCTGGCACTTCATTGAAGTACAGTGGACCCCCGGAGTTCGTGATTAATCCGTTCCAGAAGGCCCGGTGAACACCGAATATCACGAACTCCGAATCTATTTTCCCCATAAGAAATAATGGAAATAAAATTAATCCGTTTCAGACACCCAAAAGTATTAAAATAAAATATTTTTGTACATATACATTAAATTACACAGAAAACAATGAGACATGAAGAATAAAACAATAATAACATGTCACTTACCTTTATTGAAGAGTTGTTGATGTGTGGAAGACGGGAGGAGGGGAGAGGATGGTAGAGTTGCTTTTGTTTGGAAGGGAAATTCCCTTCCATGAAGACTTCAGGTACCAAGTCCTTTTCCTGGGTTACTTCCCTTCTTTGTTTTTTAATGCCATATGACCAGCTTGAGAGTCACTGGACCCCTTTTGCTCAAAAAAGTGTTCCATAGAGTTCTGTTTCTGGTGAATGTTTGGAATTGTGCGGGCAACAGGGGTGTGTGTTTGGGGACAGGACAAGATAGTCCTTCAATATTTCGCTAATATCATCTATATGACTTATTTATCTATCATAATTCATCTAATATGGCATAATAAACAATATTAATAACTTAGAAACATGACATATACTCTAGAATGAATAAAATATAATTACGTAATCTGAGGACTGGTGTTGTGGTGTTTGTTGTTGGGTGTATAAGGGCCACTGAAAGATACGCCTTAAATAGTGATGGCCAGACACATGGCGGTGTTGTCAGTCGCTCTATATAACTCCAACAACATTGAGGAGTTAAGTTTCGTGTCGTCATTTTTCTATCGCTTAATCGCTAATTTACTTGCTACACTGTTAATGCTACACTTTATTGCTGGCTGGCACTATAGCCTTTTTCAATTCCTGCTGCTTTAGTATCATAACATATCGTAGAATCACTGAATCACTTAAGAAGACATTCTTCCTAGTACCAGCCCTTTGTAAAGGGCTGGCACAATAGAGCTTTCTTGGGGCCCATGGCGGCTTATTTAGCAGTTGCAAGCACTAAAAACAATGGAATAATGACAAAATGTATGGTATGAATGCGTGGGTGGCGGTCTCTCGCTGGTAAACTATGGCACACTGACTCTGAATGGAGTGTCGCCCGGGCCAAGCGTACGCGTCTGGGACGAATCACAAACTCCGAGTGGATTCGTGAACACCGAACCAATTTTTTTTTTTTTTCAACAAGTCGGCCGTCTCCCACCGAGGCAGGGTGACCCAAAAGAAAGAAAATCCCCAAAAAGAAAATACTTTCATCATCATTCAACACTTTCACCACACTCATACTTAATCACTGTCTTTGCAGAGGAGCTCAGATACGACAGCTGAGAAAAGTCCTCCCAGCTGTCACTATCTCAGACCCTCCTTTAAAGTGCAGGCATTGTACTTCCCATTTCCAGGACTCAAGTCCAACTAAATCAATTAACTGGTTTCCTGAATCCCTTCGCAAATGTTACCCTGCTACACTCCAACAGATCGTCATGTCCCAAAACCATTCGTCTCCATTCACTCCTATCTAACACGCTCACACATGCTTGCTGGAAGTCCAAGCCCTCGCCCACAAAACCTCCTTTACCCTTCCCTCCAACCTTTTCTAGGACGACCCCTACCCCGCCTTCCTTCCCTACAGATTTATACGCTCTCCAAGTCATTCTACTTTGATCCATTCTTCTAAATGACCAAACCACTCAACAACCCCTTTCAGCCCTCTGACAAATACTTTTAGTAACTCCACACCTTCTCCTAATTTCCACATTCCGAATTTTCTGCATAATATTTACACACACATTGCCCTTAGACAGGACATCTCCACTGCCTCCAGCCTCCCTCGCTGCAGCATTTGCAACCCATGCTTCACACCCATATAAGAGTGTTGGTACCACTATACTTTCGTACATTCCCTTCTTTGCCTCCATGGATAACGTTTTTGTCTCCACAGATACCTCAATGCACCACTCACCTTTTTTCCTTCATCAATTCTATGGTTAACCTCATCCTTCATAAACCCATCCGCTGACACGTCAACTCCCAAATATCTGAAAACATTTACTTCTTCCATAATCCTCTCTCCAATGTGATATCCAATTTTTCTTTATTTAAATCGTTGATACCCTCATCACCTTACTCTTATCTATGTTCACTTTTAACTTTCTACCTTTACACACTCTCCCAAACTCGTCCACTAACCTTGCAACTTTTCTTTAGAATCTCCATAAGCACAGTATCATCAGCAAAAAGTAACTGTGTCAACTCCCATTTTGCATTTAATTCTCCATAATTTAATCCCACCCTCTCCCCAACACCCTAGCATTTACTTCTTTACAACCCCATCTATAAATATATTAAACAACCATGGTGACATTACACATCCCTGTCTAAGACCTACTTTTACCGGGAAATAATCTCCTTCCTACACACCCTAACCTGAGCCTCACTATCCTCATAAAATCTTTACAGCCTTCAGTAACTTACTACCTATTCCATACACTTGCAACATTTGCCACATTGCTCCCTATCCACTCTATCATATGCCTTTTCTAAATCCATAAATGCAATAAAAACTTTCTACCTTTATCTAAATACTGTTCACATATATGCTTCACTGTAAACACTTGATCTACACATCCCCTACCCACTCTAAAGCCTCCTTGCTCATCTGCAATCCTACTTCTGTCTTACCTCTAATTTTTCAATAATAACCCTGCCATACACTTTACCTGGTATACTCAGTAAACTTATTCCCTATAATTTTACACTCTCTTTATCCCCTTCCCTTTATATAAAGGAACTATACATGCTCTCTGCCAATCCCTAGGTACCTTCCTCTTTCATACATTTATTAAACAAAAATACCAACCACTCCAGCACTATATCCCCCTGCTTTTAACATTTCTGTCATGATTCCGTCAATTCCAGCTGCTTTACCCCTTTCATTCTCGAAATCCTCACGCACCTCCCCCACACTCACATCCTGCTTTTCTTCACTCCTAAACGATGTTGTCCCCCCTGGCCAGTACATGAAATTACCGCCTCCCTTTTTTCATCGACATTTAAAAGTTCCTCAAAATTTTCCCCGCCATCTACCCAATACCTCCAGCTCCCATCTACTAACTCCCTACTCTGTTTTTAACTGACAAACCCATTCGTTCCCCTAGGCTTTCTTACCTTGTTTATCTCACTCCAAAATTTTTCTTGTTTTCAGAAAATTTCTTGGCAGAGCCTCCCCATTCTTTCATCCCCCTTCTTTGCACCTCTCACCACTCTCTTCACCTTTCTTTTACTCTCATATACTCTGCTCTTCTATTAACATTTTGTTTTGTAAAAACCTCTCTCAAAGCTACCTTTTTCTTTTTATCACACCCTTTACTTCTTCATTCCACCACTCACTCCTCTTCCTCCTGCACCCACCCTCCTATAGCCACAAACTTCTGCCCCACATTCTAATACTGCATTTTAAAACTATCCCAACTCTCTTCAACCCCACTACTCCTACTTGCACTAGCCACCTTTCTGCCAATAGTTGCTTATATCTCACCCTAACTTCCTCCCCCCTTAGTTTATACACTTTACCTCTCTTTACTTGCTGTTGCCATTTTCTTTTTGTCCCATCTACCTTTACTCTAACTGTAGCTACAACAAATAATGATCTGATATATCTGTTGCCCTCTATAAACATGTACATCCTGAAGCCTACTATCAACCTTTATCCACCAATACATAATCCAACAAACTACTTTCCCTTCGTGCTATATCATACCTTGTATATTTATTTATCCTCTTTTCATAAAATATGTATTACTTATTACCAAACCTCTTTCTACACATAGCTCAATTAATAGTTCCCCATTTACATTTTACCCCTGGCACCCCAAATTTACTAAAACCCTATTTGCAAAAAACATCATGAACCCCGGGCCCTTCGAACCCCGGGTCCACTTCTAATTCATTTTCCCTTTGAAAACTTCAATTTGCCCAAGCACTGTTTCTGATATCTTCGTGTCTGAATAATCTGGAACCACGGATGTTGATACGGTGTTCTCACTTTTGCTGATGGTACTCCTGCTTTTTCACTAGATTTATTGTACATTTTCTCCCAAATTTCCAATATGTTGTTATGGCAGTGTGCGATTTGGAACTAGGCCCTCAAATATTTTCACACATTTAAAGTATCACTTTCCTCTACTGCAGCGAGTATATATTTAGGACTCTGAGGCATTCCCAGTACAGTGAGCCCCCTGGTTCTCGTCGGTAATCCGTCCAGAGGGCCCGTCGACCACTGGTTTGGTCGAACTCCCATTCTATTTTCCCCATAAGAAATAATGAAATAAAATTAATCCGTTCCAGACATCCAAAAGTATTAAAATAATTTTTTAGAACTTTTGACATTAAATTAAACACAATTTTATAAAAATTAAGAAATAAATAGTACAATAACATGTCACTTACATTTATTGAAGAGTTGTTGATGTGTGGAGGAGGGGAGAAGGTGGAGTAGTATGCTAGTGTTTGGAAGGGAATCCTTCCATTAACACTCAGGTACCAAGTTCTTTTCTGGGGTTACTTCCCTTTTCTTTTAATGCCACTAGGACCAGGTTGAGAGTCACTGGACCCTCTCTAACAAAAATCTGTCCAGGGGCTCTGTGTCTGGCGGTTCTTTAAAATGTCCCTAAAATGTAACAAGACATTGTCATTAAACATGTCGCATACACGGCGTGCACATCTTGGTTAGAGGTGATAATCATCCATAAGCCTTGCACATCAGCCCATTTGGCACAGATCTCCTAATCCTTGAAGAAGGCACCTTCTTCCCTCTTGGTTCACTCACCACCTTCTCTGGACCATTTTTCTGAACTGTGGTCTTTGTTGCTGTTGAGCTCTTGCAGATCTTCAGTGGTTAACTCTTCATTGTGCTCTCCACCAGCTGTATCACATCCTGGGTACGAAACATCCAACCCCATGGACTTGCCCAGTTCCACAATTTCTTGCACAACAGGCTCAGGCTCAGGCTCAGGGTTCTGAGGCTCAGCCCCAAAACCTTCAAATCAGGACACAGTTGCACATTTTCTCCAGCCTTCCTATAAGCTTTACACAATGCAGGATATGGAAATGATCTTTCCAAAACTCTTTTAGGGTCATATCCATGTCTGTGGTCACATCAAAGCACTTTTGAAACATTGCTTTGGTAAGTTTTTAAAGTTGCAAATGACCTGCTCCATGGGCTGGGGGAGAGGAGTGGTATTAGGGGGCTAGAACTTCACTTTGATGAACTCAAGGGCCCTGCACAATTTCCTCTGCCAAGTCTGGAGGATGACCAGGAGCATTGTCCATTATCAGGAGGCACTTGAAGTGGCAAATTATTTTCCTCGAGATATTTCTTCACACTGGGGCCAAACACGTTTGAACCAATCAAGGAAAATTTCCCTAGTGACCCATGCCTTTTTGTTAGACTTCCACATCACACACAAATTAGACTTGTGATACCGCATCTGCCAAACACTCGGGATTTTCAGAATGATACACCAATAAAGGCTTCACTTTGCAATCACCACTGGCATGCACACATCATGAGAGTTAGCCTGTCTTTCATAGGCTTATGTCCTGGCTGTGCCTTTTCCTCCTTTGTAATGTAGGTCCTGTTTGGCATTTATTCCAAAACAGGCTTGTTTACGTCACAATTGAACACTTGTTGGGGTTGGAATTGTTCAGCCTCTATGTACCCCTTGAATTCCTGAACATAATTTTCAGCAGCACTTTTCAGAACTGGCAGCCTCACCATACCTCACAGCACTATGTATGCCATCGCTGCCTTAAATCTGTCAAACCAGCCTTTGCTGGCTTTAAATCGTTCACTTCAGCACTCGTTGCAGGCATTTTCTTGCGAGATCATCATGCAACTGCCTTGCTTTCACATATTATTGCCAGCGTAACACTATCTCCTGCTAACTGTTTCTCGTTGATCCACACCAACAACAAAGTTTCCACTTGTTCCAGCACTTGAGATCTCTATTTTGTGACCATACTTGCCCCTTTTCGCAACAACAGCATCCTTGATTTCCTTTCTCTTGGCCAAAATGGAAGAGATGGTTGAATGGGTTTTGCCATAGAGCCTGGCCAGCTCAGTGACACGCACTCCACTTTCATATTTTGCTATCATCTCCTTCAATTCTACCGTATTTCTGACATTCTTTACCACAGGCTTGGCACTAGGAGCTTTCTTAGGGCCCATGGTGGCTTATTTAGAGTTGCAAGCACTAAAAACACTGGAATAATGACAATATATATGGTATGAATGCGTGGGTGGTGCGTGGGTAGTGTTCGCTCGCTTGTAAACAATAACACACTGAGTGCCTGGGCGCCCAGCTGGGCCACAGCCACACGCATACGCGTCTGGGACGGATAGCCAACTCGCCCAACTCCGAGTGGCCGCCTAATAAGAGTCAAAAATATTGTAAAAACCCGTTGAACACCGATTTGGCTGAGCTCCGACGCCGTCGAGCACCTGGGGTTCACTGTAATTTCAATGCTTTATTGGGTCTATGCAGGCCATAGTAAAATCTTCTCCATCTATTTCAGCTCTGATATCTTCTCTGCCCCAAATGGAGTCATCAACAATGAAGAATACTCTAAATGAAAGCGCTCAAGCCATTTGAATAGTGTCACCATTGGCATTATTTCTCTTGTTTTGAAAGTTCTCATTATCAACCCTGTGATTTTCCTGGCTGTCATGGCATTTGCCTTATTGTGTTCTTTGAAAGAAAGGTCAGTTGACATAATTGCTCTCACATCTTTCACATGTTCCTTTCGTTCTATTTGATGATCCACTTTGGTTCTGTATACAGTGTCCCTTTTTATTTCTTCATTCTTTCCATATCTAAGCAGCTGGAACTTGTCACCACTAAACATCATCATATTCTCCACTGCCCACTGGAGAACTTTGTCCATATCTTCTTGCAATTTTTCTGTCTTTGTTTCATTTAACTTTTGACAACCTATGCAGGGAAGAGTTGGATGCAGACTTCAGTTTTAACTCCTTAACTTTCCAAACGTAGATCTACGTTTTATTTTTCCTGCCTCCAAATTCGGCATGATTGGCCTGAGATGCCTGGTCAGCATAGAATGGGTCTTAACAATCGGTGTGCGCAGTATTGAAAAAATCTGAGACCACTTAGTACCTTGTAGGAGCACCAGTTCAAATGAGCGCCATCTAGAGCAAACAGCGCGGCAAACACCTGGGATTCACTGATGTCATGTAGTATTAATACTAATACTACACAATGTGTCTTTATTTCACCTACCACAGAACAATGAAAAAAAGGTAAGTGATGCATTTAGGTATCTGTGGAGACAAAGAATGTTAATCCATGGAGGCAAAAAGGGAAGTGTATGAAAATACAGTGGTACTCCGAGTTTCGTACAGCTCCCAACTCGAACAATTATGTAAGTGTAATATTGTAAGTGCTTTTGTAAGTGTATTTTTGGGGGTCTGAAACGGACTAATCTAATTTACATTATTCCTTATAGGAACAAATTCGTTCGGTAACGGCACTCGAACAGCCTTCTGGAACGAATTATGGCCAAAACTCGGGGTACCATTGTATAGTGGTACCAACACTATTGTAAGGCTTTAAAGTATGGGTTGTGAATGATGCAACAAGGAGGCGGCTGGAGGCAGTGATGTCGTGTATGAGGGCAATGTGTGGTGTAAATATTATACAGAGAATTTGTAGCTTAGAGATTAGAAGGTGTGGAGTTGCTAAAAGTATTATCCAGAGGGCTGAGAAGGGGTTGTTGAGGTGGTTCAGACATTCAGAGAGGATGGAACAAAATAGGATAACTTTAAGGATAAATAAATCTGTAGTATAGGGAAGGCAGGGTAGGGGTTATCCTAAGAAAGGTTGGAGGGGTTAAAGGTTTTATGTGCAAGAGCTTAGACATCCAGCAGGTAGGTAGGTAGTGTGTGTGTGTGTGTGTGTGTGTGGTGCATGTGTGTGTGGTGCGTGTGGTGCGTGTGTGTGGTGCGTGTGTGTGTGGTGCACGTGTGTGGTGCACGTGTGTGGGGTGCGCGTGTGTGTGGTGCGCGTGTGTGTGGTGCGCGTGTGTGTGGTGCGCGTGTGTGGTGCGCGTGTGTGTGGTGCGTGTGTGTGTGGTGCGTGTGTGTGTGGTGCGTGTGTGTGGTGCGTGTGTGTGTGGTGCGCATGTGTGTGGTGCGTGTGTGTGTGGTGCGTGTGTGTGTGGTGCACGCGTGTGTGTGTGTGTGTATGTGAGAGGAGTAAGTGGAGGCAAGTGGTTTTTATGACTTTGCGTGCTGTTGGAGTGTAGGAGAGGTAACATTTATGAAGGAATTTAGCTGGACTTGAGTCCTTTAGGTGGGAAGTACAGTGCCTGTGCTCTGAAGAAGGGGTAGGGATATTTGCATTTTTGAACTATGGTATTGGCATTCCTCTAGCAAGACAGTGATGAAGTGAGTGATAATGGAAGTTTCTTTTTTTTGGGGGTTACCTTGCCTCGGTGGGAGACAGCCGATGTGTTAAAAAAAAAATTAAAACTGAAACAGCTACTATTTCTTTATTATAATCAATACAGATTTGTTGATATAACAATAAAACAAGTAGAGTAGTGAAGTTCCAACAGAATTTTAACATTTTCCCCTCATGTCATCTGACAGTCTTCCATATCATTGTCTCAGACTAACTTAGAGACTGGGCCACAGAAAACATAATCCCCACAACTACTAACAGATAACACATGTCAACAAAAGTACACCTCATAAATTAACAGAAATATCTGTAGCAAAATTTCCCAACTAATGCTCACCTGATGTCTATAAACAACAATGAGGATAGTTATCACAACACTGAGATTACTTAAGGAAATTTTTTACAGAAAGTTACTTTGACATGCTTACCAAATGGATAGTCTAGTTGATGAGTAACAGCAACAGCAGTAGATTCATCTTTGACATTGTAGTCCAGAAGTAGTGGGTATCTATTACCAGTATAATGAACAACTGGTGTACGAGAAGGAGCGCTGGCCAAGTATGGACGCCACTTCACCCGAGGAAATTTGACCTCGGAAAAGTCTGCACCAAGAGGAATATTATTGATTGAAAGATATTAGAATTCTACATTAACAATTTAGTAACTAATGACATATATCAGTTATTAAGCTTTCTATATTCACTTTACTATATACAATACTGTTTACTATAATGTCTGCAACAAGAAATGTCTGTGCTGAAAGTTTGATAGAGACCTTGGGTTGAAGAGTCAGCAGCTGTGAAGACCCTGGCTGCAGAGTTGACCCTGTACTGCATCCCTCCACTCTGCTGTATATACAGTTGCTTCTGGTGCACACCAACATACAGGGCTGGCTGCTCCTGCTCTTCACTCTCACTCTGAAAGCAATACTGTAAACCTGTGCACTCAGGTCACACCACCAAACACTAGTTTTTCCCATCTTATACATTCTGAATTCCTTATCACCTGTAGTACAGAAACATAACTCAATGGGTTCCTCTACAGTTAAACACTAATAACATATCTTATACACATTTTTTTTATCATATCAGTCATCTATAGTGCTGGAGTGGTTGGTATTTTTGCATAATAAATGTATGAAAGAGGGGAAGGTACCTAGGGATTGGCAGAGAGCATGTAAAGTTCCTTTATATAAAGGGAAGGGGGATAAAAGAGTGTAAAAATTATAGGGGAATAAGTTTACTGAGTATACCAGGTAAAGTGTATGGCAGGGTTATTATTGAAAGAATTAGAGGTAAGACAGAGAGTAGGATTGCAGATGAGCAAGGAGGCTTTAGAGTGGGTAGGGGATGTGTAGATCAAGTGTTTACAGTGAAGCATATATGTGAACAGTATTTAGATAAAGGTAGAGAAGTTTTTATTGCATTTATGGATTTAGAAAAGGCATATGATAGAGTGGATAGGGGAGCAATGTGGCAAATGTTGCAAGTGTATGGAATAGGTAGTAAGTTACTGAAGGCTGTAAAGAGTTTTTATGAGGATAGTGAGGCTCAGGTTAGGGTGTGTAGGAGAGAGGGAGATTTACTTCCCGGTAAAAGTAGGTCTTAGACAGAGATGTGTAATGTCACCATGGTTGTTTAATATATTTATAGATGGGGTTGTAAAAGAAGTAAATGCTAGGGTGCTGGGGAGAGGGGTGGGATTAAATTATGGAGAATTAAATGCAAAATGGGAGTTGACACAGTTACTTTTTGCTGATAATACTGTGCTTATGGGAGATTCTAAAGAAAAGTTGCAAAGGTTAGTGGACGAGTTTGGGAGAGTGTGTAAAGGTAGAAAGTTAAAAGTGAACATAGATAAGAGTAAGGTGATGAGGGTATCAAACGATTTTAATAAAGAAAAATTGGATATCACATTGGAGAGAGGGATTATGGAAGAAGTAAATGTTTTCAGATATTTGGGAGTTGATGTGTCAGCGAGATGGGTTTATGAAGGATGAGGTTAACCATAGAATTGATGAAGGAAAAAAGGTGAGTGGTGCATTGAGGTATCTGTGGAGACAAAAACGTTATCCATGGAGGCAAAGAAGGGAATGTACGAAAGTATAGTGGTACCAACACTCTTATATGGGTGTGAAGCATGGGTTGCAAACGCTGCAGCGAGGAGGAGGCTGGAGGCAGTGGAGATGTCCTGTCTAAGGGCAATGTGTGGTGTAAATATTATGCAGAAAATTCGGAATGTGGAAATTAGGAGAAGGTGTGGAGTTACTAAAAGTATTTGTCAGAGGGCTGAAGAGGGGTTGTTGAGGTGGTTTGGTCATTTAGAGAGAATGGATCAAAGTAGAATGACTTGGAGAGCGTATAAATCTGTAGGGGAAGGAAGGCGGGGTAGGGGTCGTCCTAGAAAAGGTTGGAGGGAAGGGGTAAAGGAGGTTTTGTGGGCGAGGGCTTGGACTTCCAGCAAGCATGTGTGAGCGTGTTAGATAGGAGTGAATGGAGACGAATGGTTTTGGGACATGACGATCTGTTGGAGTGTGAGCAGGGTAACATTTTGTGAAGGGATTCAGGGAAACCAGTTAATTGATTTAGTTGGACTTGAGTCCTGGAAATGGGAAGTACAATGCCTGCACTTTAAAGGAGGGGTCTGAGATAGTGACAGCTGGGAGGGACTATTCTCAGCTGTCGTATCTGAGCTCCTCTGCAAAGACAGTGATTATGTACGAGTGTGGTGAAAGTGTTGAATGATGATGAAAGTATTTTCTTTTTGGGGATTTTCTTTCTTTTTGGGTCACCCTGCCTCGGTGGGAGGCGGCCGACTTGTTGAAAAAAAAAAAAGCAGTCATCTCTCACGAAGGTAAGGGTAGCACCAGAAAGGGAAACACATTCACCATCACTTATTCAATAGCTGTCTTGAAACAACTCTTTAGATGACACAATTCATTTGACCCTCTGAACAGCAACATCTACACCCTTCCTTCAGACACTACCTCCCAACTCCAGCACTCAAGTCTAGTTAACTAGTTTTCCTTGAATCCCTTCATGTTACCTTGCTCGAACTCCATTCTGATCTAATATGCTCACATTCTGATCTAACATGCTCACACATCCCTCCCAGATGGTTTAGCACTTTCTTTGGATTAAAATAATAATAATACCTCCCAGATACTCAAGCCTCTACCTCCTACAAGCTAATTAACCCTTAAACGTTGCACACGTATATATACGTTAGTACTGCTACTGCCCCAAACGTATATTTACGTTTTATTTTTCCTGCCTCCAAATTTGGCACGATTGGCCAGAGATGCCTGGTCAGCATAGAATGGGTCTTAACACTCGGTGTGCGCCATATTAAAAAAATCTGGGACCACTTAGTACCTTGTGGGAGCACCAGTTAAATTGAGGGCCAGCTAGAGCAAACACTGCGGCAAACACCATAGATTCGCTGATGTCATGTCATATTAACACTCTCCTTTGAAGTGGAAAGTGATGTCGGCAGGCTGGCAGGCCAGCTGGCTGCCTGCCTGCCTGGCGACCTGGCTGGCAAACAGCTGGTTGGCCACCTGACTGGCCAGCAGCTGGCTGGTCAGCTGGGTACCTGATTGGCTGTCTGTCTCTGTATGTCTGTCTCTGTATGTCTGTCTCCGTCTGTCTCCGTCTCTCTGTGTCTGTCTCCGTCTCTCTGTCTCTGTCTCTCTGTCTCTGTCTGTCTGTCTCTGTCTCTGTCTGTCTGTCTCTGTCTCTGTCTGTCTGTCTCTGTCTCTGTCTGTCTGTCTCCTGTCTCCGTCTGTCTCGTCTCGTCTCTCTGTCTGTCTCGTCTGTCTGTCTCCATCTGTCTGTCTCTATCTGTCTGTCTCTATCTGTCTGTCTCTATCTGTCTGTCTCTATCTGTCTGTCTCTATCTGTCTGTCTCTATCTGTCTGTCTCTATCTGTCTGTCTCTATCTGTCTGTCTCTATCTGTCTGTCTCTATCTGTCTGTCTCTGTCTGTCTCTATCTGTCTGTCTCTATCTGTCTGTCTCTATCTGTCTGTCTCTATCTGTCTGTCTCTATCTGTCTGTCTCTATCTGTGTCTGTCTCTATCTGTGTCTGTCTCTATCTGTCTGTCTCTATCTGTCTGTCTCTATCTGTCTGTCTCTATCTGTCTGTCTCTGTCTGTCTCTGTCTGTCTCTGTCTGTCTCTATCTGTCTGTCTCTGTCTGTCTGTCTCTGTCTGTCTGTCTCTGTCTGTCTGTCTCTGTCTCTGTCTGTCTATGTCTGTCTGTCTATGTCTGTCTGTCTCTGTCTGTCTGTCTCTGTCTGTCTGTCTCTGTCTGTCTCTGTCTGTCTGTCTCTATCTGTCTGTCTCTATCTGTCTGTCTCTATCTGTCTGTCTCTATCTGTCTGTCTCTATCTGTCTGTCTCTATCTGTCTGTCTCTATCTGTCTGTCTCTATCTGTCTCTATCTCACAGGAACACATACAGTGGTACCCCGACTTACGATATTTTTTCATTCCAGAATGCTGTTCAAGTGCCATTACCAAACAAATTTATCCCCATAAGGAATGATGTAAAATAGACTAGTCCTTTTAGACCCCAAAATTACACTTACAAAAGCATTTAAAAAAATAAACTTACATAAAAGGGTGAGTTTGGGGACCATCGTAAGTCGGGGTACCACTGTACGTAAATACAATTATACATAGTGTAAATTACCTAGGATAACTAAAAAAAACAAGACAAAGTGTTATACTGTGCTTGTGATCTGCATAATACCAGTTGGTTCATGAGCTACTCTCTGAGACAAGCAGACAGAAAGGAGACGACACACAGGCAGACAGAAAGACAGACACACAGACAGACAGATACAGACAGACAGACAGGTTTGTGTAACAAATAAAGGGAAGCAGTGTAAGCTTGTCAAATGTCATCACTGTAATTACGGGACTGATAAGAAGAGATAAGACTACGGCTCACCCCTAGTGAAATGTCACCAGTCATCATTAGTGGAGATCAGATGAGATAAGGCAGCGACACAAATCTTACAATGCTTCAAGGGAACTTTTATTATTATTATTATTATTATTATTATTATTCACTATTATTATTATTATTATTATTATCATTACTATTCACTATCACTATTATTATTATTTTATGCACTATCATTATTATTATTATTATTATTTGAGTACAATTTCAGTACCTAATACAGTTGTACCTCGACTTACGATGGTCCCCAAACTCACCCTTTTATGTAAGTTTATTTTTTTAAATGCTTTTGTAAGTGTAATTTTGGGGGTCTAAAAGGACTAGTCTATTTTACATCATTCCTTATGGGGATAAATTCGTTTGGTAATGGCACTTGAACAGCATTCTGGAATGAAAAAATATCGTAAGTCGAGGTACCACTGTATTAGTGTCAGAACACAGATTGGCTATGAAATCACAAGAACTACTATAAATTGTGATTATGAGAACATAAAAAATTATGTAAAATAATAAAAAAAGTGAAAAAAGGTATATCGGCAACGATTCTGCAAGCGGCAGGACTCCTGTTGCTGTCAGGTGAGCATCCAGTGCCAACTTCTCCGCCTCATATCTCGGTAACTACTGACCCAAATTCTTTTTTTTATCCTATAACACTTAAAAAATGTGCTCTTTATTTCTATATAAAAATACAGTGGTACCCGACTTACGATATTTTTTCATTCCAGAATGCTGTTCAAGTGCCATTACCAAACAAATTTATCTCCATAAGAAATGATGTAAAATAGACTAGTCCTTTTAGACCCCCAAAATTACACTTACAAAAGCATTTAAAAAAATAAACTTACATAAAAGGGTGAGTTTGGGGACCATCGTAAGTCGAGGTACAACTGTATATACAGTGGTACCTCGAGTTACGATATTTTTTCGTTCGAGAATGCTGTTCAAGTGCCATTACCAAACGAATTTATCCCCATAAGGAATAATGTAAAATAGACTAGTCCTTTTACACCCCCAAAAATATACTTACAAAAGCATTTAAAAAAATAAATTTACATAAAAGGGCGATTTTGGGGACCATCGTAACTCGAGGTACCACTGTATTTTTTTGTTCAAAAGATTCGGGGCACTGGGCGAGCTAACGTAAATATACGTGGTGACCGTTTAAGGGTTAATTCCTTCATTACAACCCTTCTTGGGATGACTCCTACCCCCTCCTTCCTTCCACTCCAGATTAATACCCCCCTCTTCATTATCCTATCCCAATACATCCTTTCTAAAAGTCCAAACTGCCTCAATCCCTCCTCAGTACTCTGAATCATACCCCTGGTGATTAGGGAGCAAGAGCTTGGTAAACCCTTACACTCTATCAATTACTAAAAGAAGACAAAGAAGGATAATCACAAACAATTATAAAAATACAAGAAAGAATACCTGCAACAGACACAACAAAAATACCATAGTAATATATTGGCAAAAAAAAAAGGATGACAATGAAGGAAGACAAGAAAAATTTCATCACAGAGTGGTAAACCAACTGAAAGAGGTAGTAGGTGGTTTGGTCATTTAGAGAGGGTGGAGCAAAACAGGATGACTTAGAGGGTGTATAAATCTGTAGTGGAGGGATGGAGGGGTAGGGGTTGTCCTAGGAAAGGATGGAAGGAGGGGAGTAAAAAAAGGTTTTTGTGTGCGAGGGGCTTGGACATACAGCAGGCATATGTAAGTGTGTTAGATAGGAGTGAATGGAGACGAATAGTTTTTCGGACCCGAAAAGCTGTTGGAGTGTGAGCAGAGTAATATTTTGTGAAGAGATTCAGTAAAACCAGTTAGCCAGACTTGAGTCTTGAAGATGGAAAGTACAGTGTCTGCATTGTAAAGGAGAAGTTTGGGATAATGGCTGTTTGGAGCAACATATGAACTGTCGTATCTGGGCGCTTCTGCAAAGACAGTGATTATGTGTGAATGACGGTGAAAGTGTTGTCTCCCACCGAGACGGCTGACATATTGAAAAGAAAAAAGTAGTAAGTGCTACAATCATTGAAAATTTTAAAAAATTAGGTAATGAAAAATAACTAAAGAAGTTAACACATTCACCATTTAGCCATTAAAGTAAGGTGATCTAAAGCTGGAAAAAGGCATTCATCTTTCATTTTTCAATAGCTGTCATTGCAGAACACAGCACACTCCCAATGACCCACAAAAATGTAACATCCCCACCCATCCTTCAGAGTACAGGAACAGTATTTCTGAATTCTAAGTTAATTCAACAGAAGATGAGCACTCTTTAAACTATAATACTAACCTTGTGTTGAGCATCAGGATAGCCTGTATTTGGATTGAGTGCTGGTACGCTGCTTGTACTAAATAAATCTACTGATTCCAACTCTCCATCCAGCATTTTCCAAGCATTTACCACTGGAGAAGTTAACTGCAGAAGACAAAAAGTGCATAAAAATTTATATTTTCCCATTAAATATTTTTAATAGCCCAATCCAACATATGTATTTACAACTAACACACCAATTAACCCTTTGACTGTTTCGGTCATATATATACGTCTTACGAGCCACTGTTTCGGACGTATTTATACACCTAAATTCTAGCGGCCTCAAATCAAGTGGGAGAAAGCTGGTAGGCCCACATGTGAGAGAATGGGTCTGTGTGGACAGTGTGCGCAGTATAAAAAAAATCGGGCAGCCAGTGGTGCATTGTGGGAAAGCCATTTCAGTAGTCCATGTTCAGCATGCCTAGCGGTAAGAATTATCTGACTCCTTGGCGCATCTGGGACTCTTCCCCAGTGATAGCTCTAACACAGATGGAAGTGTCTCTGAAGATGAATTTCATGGTTTTGAGGAGTTTGTGACCGAAAGCAATGCCCAGGATACCAGAAGGAAGGAAGGACGAAAGTAAGGAAGGAAAAGATGAGAGGAAGGAAGGAAGGAAGGAAAGAAGAGATGAAAGGAAGGAAGGAGAGATGAGAGGAAGGAAGGAAGGAAGAGATGAGAGGAAGGAAGGAAGGAAGAAAGAGATGAGAGGAAGGATGGAAGGAAGAAAGAGATGAGAGGAAGGATGGAAGGAAGAGATGAGAGGAAGGATGGAAGGAAGAGATGAGTGGAAGGAAGAGATGAGAGGAAGGAAGGAAGGAAGAGATGAGAGGAAAGAAGGAAGGAAGAGATGAGAGGAAGGAAGGAAGGAAGGAAGAGATGAGAGGAAGGAAGGAAGGAAATAAGTAAGAAAGGAAGGAAGGAAGAAAGGAAGCTAGGAAGGAGGTTGTGGGGAAGAAGACATGCAACTCCTTTTGTGTTGACAGGTTGACAGCAGTGAGGGTGGTGAGTAATGGTATAATATGTAATTTTGACAGCTGCCTTACCCTGAATCAGCAAATTTATATGTCCACACACACACAGCTTCAAGCGCTAAGGGAAGTTGATGGAAAGTGTCCAGTCATTATATATGTGTATATATATTATAGAACAATAGCAATAAAAAAATTTTTGCATTGTTGGTTTGTGTAAACAAGTTTTGTAAACAATATAATGATAATAATGTTTGTGAAGTTATTGTGTTGCATACAACGAGTGTATATATATGTACACAACACCTTACTTTGGTCTCACAGGCCACATAAGTTACTTGGAAAAAAAAAATATTGGAAAATACAACCTTCGAATGGGAGTAAATATAAGTGTACCGGTGAGTGGCATGCAACACTGTTGCCATACGCAACTCATTTTCTGCCAACTTTACGCCTCCATATCTCGATAAGTATTGATCGCAAAAAAAAAATTTTAGGATAAAAAAAATCAGAAAAATAATCTTAACATTTTGATAAGAAATTTTTTTTATTTTTTTTTTCGAATATTTTGCGACAACAGGAGAGCACTTAGGATTGGGGGTTGCGACAGTCAAAGGGTTAATATAAAACACCTATATGAAAAACAGTACAGAATGGGTCAAATAACAAGAGAACAAACAAAATGCTACTCATCAAACCTAACCAGCCAGACAAGAAGGTCAAAAAAATTGTATTAGGAGAACAGATTAAATAACTTAAGAGGTGATATGAAAAAGACCTGGAAAACCCTATCTAAATTCTAGGAACTAAAAAAATATCCAGAAACATAACAATCAAACTGACAAACCCAGATGAACCCCTGCTCCCACCAACTGAAACAGCAAACAGACTAAATCTTTTCTTCTCCACAATAAGAAAAAAGTTGGCAAGCAAAATCCCAAGTTCAAACACTCCATCTAACGCCTACCTCACTGGAACCTACCCGAATACACTATTCTTAGCTCCGACCAACCCAACAGAAGTCTCGCTTCTTATCAACACATTAAAAAACAAGGCAGGAGATCTAAATAACTTACCACCTTTTATATACAAAAAAGCTTCTCAAGTACTATCACCAATTATTGCAACACTCTTTAACAAATCCATTGAATCCTCCACCTTCCCATCAATACTCAAAATAGCGAGGGTTACCCCCATACATAAAGGAGATCAAACAGACCTGAATAACTATAGGCCAATATCTAACTTACCCCTTCTCTCCAAAATCTTTGAGAAGTTAATTCATAGGCAAATCTATTCCTACCTCATCTCCCACAACATACTCAACCCCTGTCAGTTTGGTTTCAGGCCTAATAAAAACACAAATGATGCTATCATACACATGCTAGAAATAATATACACCGCTCTTGAAAAAAAAGAAATCCCACTGGGAATCTTCATTGATTTATGTAAAGCTTTTGATACAGTTGACCATGATCTGTTACACTTAAAATTATCACACTATGGTATAAGAGGGCACTCCCTCAACTACCTAAAGTCATACCTTAGCGACAGAAGCCAATATGTGTCCACAAATGGAGCTAACTCTTCCACACAAACAATTACAGTTGGTGTCCCACAGGTAAGTGTTCTTGGCCCACTTCTCTTTCTCATTTACATAAACGACCTACCAAATGCATCTCAACTACTCAAACCCATACTATTTGCAGATGACACTACATACGTCTTCTCTCACCCATGCCCAGTCACACTAGCCAACACTGTAAATAATGAATTACAGAAAATATCTATCTGGATGATGACTAACATAGGTGAAATATCTATCCATAGGTGAAATATCTATCCAGATAGATATTTCACCTATGGAATCTGTGCATGGGGCTCAATAATAAATCACCTCAAACCATTAATAACACAACAAAAGGCAGCAATCCGAATGATAACAAATTCCCATTCTAGACAACATACTCCACCAATATTCAAAAGTCTGAACTTACTCACCATACAAGATATCCATACTTTTTACAGTGCCTATTACATACATAGAACACTAAACTCTGATATTAACCCACAACTCAAAATTCTCCTAACCAATCTTAACAGGACACATGAACATAACACAAGACACAGAACACTCTTCGATGTTCCCCGCGTCCACCTCACACTATGCAAAAACGCAATGCACATTAAAGGCCCAAAATTTGGAATTTATTACCTTTGATTACCAAAGAAACCCAGTCTATACATCAATTCAAAACTCTGCTAAAAAAACACCTACTTGCCCAAAACTAAATACCCACTACTTTACATTACCTACAAAGTTAATAAATAACTTTCCATTGCCTCAAAATAACATTATTCACTGTGTTACTCCCTAGCCTCAAAACCCTTACATAGTTGCTCAAAGAAAAATAATTTATCAAACATAATCTAGTACAAATGTTGAAACTTATACAGTGGACCCCCGAGTTTCGTAAAAACTTCACTCCTGAAGTCTGCTCAAGTGCCATTACCGAACGAATTTACTCCCTTAAGGAAAAATTTCACGTAGGTTAGTCTATTTCAGACCCCCAAAAATACACTTCCACAAGAACTTACAAAATTATACTTACATAATTGCACGATTTCCGGGGTATTCGTTAACCGAGGGTCCACTGTACAGTGGACCCTTGAGTAACGAACACAATTCATTCCAGAAGCCTGCTCAAGTGCCATTACCGAACGAATTTAGTCCCTTAAGAAATAATGTCAAGTAGGTTAGTCCATTTCAGACCCCCCAAAAATACACTTAGAAAAGCACTTACAATATTATACTTACATAATTGTACGATTTCCGGGGTGTTTGTAACTCGGGGGTCCACTGTACCTCATAATTTATCAAACATAATCTAGTACAAATGTTGAAACTTATACCTCATAATATATAAACCTGTAATATATCATAATGTATAAACCTGTTATAATTAATACAACCTAATCTAACTTTGTTCCTACAGCATTACCAAATAAAGAAATCCATTCTCATATACCCTTGTGCTCCTTGTAACTCATCTAATGACCATATAAACTGTTATTGCAACACAAATTATTTATTTGATTTGTTTAATCTGATTTAATAATTTTATTAAAACAAAAAATAAATTATTATGTTGACATATAAGAAAGAGATGATTGCTGATGTTATGAATGAAAAGAAGTTGGATGTCCTGGCCCTAAGCGAAACAAAGCTGAAGGGGATAGGCGAGTTTCAGTGGGGAGAAATAAATGGGATTAAGTCAGGAGTATCTGAGAGAGTTAGAGCTAAGGAAGGGGTAGCAATAATGTTGAAGGACCAGTTATGGAAGGAGAAGAGGGAATATAAATGTGTAAATTCAAGGATTATGTGGATTAAAATAAGGGTCGGATGTGAAAAGTGGGTTATAATAAGCGTGTATGCACCTGGAGAAGAGAGGAGTGTAGAGGAGAGAGAGAGATTTTGGGAGATGTTAAGTGAATGTATAGGAACCTTTGAACCAAGTGAGAGAGTAATTGTAGTAGGGGACCTAAATGCTAAAGTAGGAGAAACATGTAGAGAGGGTGTGGTAGGTAAGTTTGGGGTGCCAGGTGTAAATGAAAATGGGAGCCCTTTGATTGAACTTTGTATAGAAAGGGGTTTAGTTATAGGTAATACATATTTTAAGAAAAAGAGGATAAATAAGTATACACGATATGATGTAGGGCATAATGACAGTAGTTTGTTGGACTATGTATTGGTAGATAAAAGACTGTTGAGTAGACTTCAGGATGTACATGTTTATAGAGGGGCCACAGATATATCAGATCACTTTTTAGTTGTAGCTAAAGTGGGAGTAAAAGGTAGATGGGATACAAGGAAAATAGAAGCAGTAAGTAAGAGAGAGGTGAAGGTTTATAAACTAAAAGAGGAGGCAGTTAGGGTAAGTTATAAACAACTATTGGAGGATAGATGGGCTAGTGAGAGTGTAGGTAATGGGGTCAAAGATGTATGGAGTAGGTTAAAGAATGTAGTGTTAGAGTGTTCAGCAGAAGTTTGTGGTTACAGGAAAGTGGGTGCGGGAGGGAAGAAGAGCGATTGGTGGAATGATGATGTAAAGAGAGTAGTAAGGGAGAAAAAGTTAGCATATGAGAGGTTTTTTACAAAGTAGAAGTGATGCAAGGAAGGAAGAGTATATGAAGAAAAAAAGAGAGGTTAAGAGAGTGGGTCAAGCAATGTAAAAAGAGAGCAAATGAGAGAATGGGTGAGATGTTATCAACAAATTTTGTTGAAAATAAGAAAAAGTTTTGGAGTGAGATTAATAAGTTGAGGAAGCCTATAGGGAACAAATGGATTTGACAGTTAAAAATATGAGAGGAGAGTTATTAAATGGAGAGTTAGAAGTATCGGGAAGATGGAGGGAATATTTTGAGGAGTTGTTAAATGTTGATGAAGACGGAAGCGGTGATTTCATGTATAGGGCAAGGAGGAATAACATCTTGTAGGAGTGCGGAAGAGCCAGTTGCGAGTGTGGGGAAGTTCGTGAGGCAGTGGGTAGAATGAAAGGGGGTAAGGCAGCTGGGATTGATGGGATAAAAGTAGAAATGTTAAAAGCAGGCGGAGATATAGTTTTGGAGTGGTTGGTGCTATTATTTAATACATGTATGGAAGAGGGTAAGGTACCTAGGGACTGGCAGAGAGCGTGTATTGTTCCTTTGTATAAAGGCAAAGGGGACAAAAGAGAGTGCAAAAATTATAGGGGAATCAGTCTGTTGAGTATACCAGGTAAAGTGTATGGTAGAGTTAATATTGAAAGAATTAAGAGTAAGACAGAGAGCAGAATAGCAGACGAACAAGGTGGCTTTAGGAAATGTAGGGGGTGTGTAGACCAAGTGTTTGCAGTAAAACATAGGTGAACAGTATTTGGATAAGGGTAAAGAGGTTTTTGTGGCATTTATGGATTTGGAAAAGGCGTATGATAGGGTGGATAGGGGGGCAATGTGGCAGATGTTGCAGGTGTATGGAATAGGAGGTAGGTTACTGAAAGCAGTGAAGAGCTTTTATGAGGATAGTGAGGCTCAGGTTAGAGTGTGTAGGAGAGAGGGAGATTATTTCCCAGTAAAAGTAGGCCTTAGACAGGGATGTGTGATGTCACCGTGGTTGTTCAATATATTTATAGATGGGGTTGTAAAAGAAGTGAATGCGAGGGTCTTGGCAAGAGGTGTGGGGTTAAAAGACAAAGAATCAAATACAAAGTGGGAGTTTTCACAGTTGCTTTGTGTAGGGCAAGGAGGAATAACATCTTGTAGGAGTGTGGAAGAGCCAGTTGTAGGTGTAGGGGAAGTTCGTGAGGCAGTGGGTAGAATGAAAGGGGGTAAGGCAGCTGGGATTGATGGGATAAAGATAGAAATGTTAAAAGCAGGTGGGGATATAATTTTGGAGTGGTTGGTGCTATTATTTAATAAATGTATGGAAGAGGGTAAGGTACCTAGGGACTGGCAGAGAGCGTGTATTGTTCCTTTGTATAAAGGCAAAGGGGACAAAAGAGAGTGCAAAAATTATAGGGGAATAAGTCTGTTGAGTGTACCTGGTAAAGTGTATGGTAGAGTTATTATTGAAAGAATTAAGAGTAAAACAGAAAGCAGGATAGCAGATGAACAAGGGGGCTTTAGGAAAGGTAGGGGGTGTGTAGACCAAGTGTTTACAGTGAAACATATAGGTGAACAGTATTTGGATAAGGGTAAAGATTTTTTTGTGGCATTTATGGATTTGGAAAAGGCGTATGATAGGGTAGATAGGGGGGCAATGTGGCAGATGTTGCAGGTGTATGGAATAGGAGGAAGGTTACTGAAAGCAGTGAAGAGTTTTTATGAGGATAGTGAGGCTCAGGTTAGAGTGTGTAGGAGGGAAGGGACTATTTCCCAGTAAAAGTGGGCCTTAGACAAGGATGTGTGATGTCACCGTGGTTGTTCAATATATTTATAGATGGGGTTGTAAGAGAAGTGAATGCGAGGGTCTTGGCAAGAGGTGTTGGGCTAAAAGATAAAGAAGCAAATACAAAGTGGGAGTTGTCACAGTTGCTTTTTGCTGATGACACTGTGCTTTTGGGAGATTCTGAAGAGAAGCTGCAGAGGTTGGTGGATGAATTTGGTAGGGTGTGTAAAAGAAGAAAATTGAAAGTGAATATAGGAAAGAGTAAGGTGATGAGGATAACAAAAAGAATAGGTGACGAAAGATTGGATATCAGATTGGAGGGAGAGAGTATGGAGGAGGTGAATGTATTCAGATATTTGGGAGTGGACATGTCGGCGGATGGGTCTATGAAGGATGAGGTGAATCATAGAATTGATGAGGGGAAAAGGGTGAGTGGAGCACTTCGGAGTCTGTGGAGACAAAGAACCTTGTCCATGGAAGTAAAGAGGGAATGTATGAGAGTATAGTTATACCAACGCTCTTATATGGGTGTGAAGCATGGGTGATGAATGTTGCAACGAGGAGAAGGCTGGAGGCAGTGGAGATGTCATGTCTGAGGTCAATGTGTGGTGTGAATATAATGCAGAGAATTCGGAGTTTGGAAATAGGAGGAGGTGCGGGATTACCAAACGATTGTTCAGAGAGCTGAGGAGGGGTTGTTGAAGTGGTTTGGACATGTAGAGAGAATGGAACGAGACAGAGTGACTTCGAGAGTGTATAAATCTGTAGTGGAGGGAAGGCGGGGTAGGGGTCGGCCTAGAAAGGTTGGAGGGAGGGGTAAAGGAAGTTTTGTGTGCGAGGGCTTGGACTTCCAGCAAGCATGTGTGAGCGTATTTGATAGGAGTGAATGGAGGCATATGGTTTTTAATACTTGACGTGCTGTTGGAGTGTGAGCAAAGTAACATTTATGAAGGGATTCAGGGAAACCGGCAGGCCGGACTTGAGTTCTGGAGATGGGAAGTACAGTGCCGGCACTCTGAAGGAGGGGTGTTAATGTTGCAGTTTTATAACTGTAGTGTAAAGCACCCTTCTGGCAAGACAGTGATGGAGTGAATGATGATGAAAGTTTTTCTTTTCGGGCCACCCTGCCTTGGTGGGAATCGGCCGATGTGTTAATAAAAAAAAAAAAAATTTTGCTGATGACACTGTGCTTTTGGGAGATTCTGAAGAGAAGTTGCAGAGGTTGGTGGATGAATTTGGTAAGGTTTGTAAAAGAAGAAAATTGAAAGTGAATATAGGAAAGAGTAAGGTGATGAGGATAACAAAAAGATTAGGTGACGAAAGATTGGATATCAGATTGGAGGGAGAGAGTATGGAGGAGGTGAATGTATTCAGATATTTGGGAGTGGACATGTCAGCAGATGGGTCTATGAAGGATGAGGTGAATCATAGAACTGATGAGGGGAAAAGGGCGAGTGGTGCACTTCGGAGTCTGTGGAGACAAAGAACTTTGTCCATGGAAGTTAAGAGGGAATGTATGAGAGTATAGTTATACCAACACTCTTATATGGGTGTGAAGCATGGGTGATGAATGTCGCAACGAGGAGAAGGCTGGAGGCAGTGGAGATGTCATGTCTGAGGTCAATGTGTTGTGTGAATATAATGCAGAGAATTCGGAGTTTGGAAATTAGGAGGTGCGGGATTACCAAAACTATTATCCAGAGGGCTGAGGAGGGGTTGTTGAGGTGGTTCGGACATGTAGAGAGAATGGAATGAAACAGAATGACCTCGAGAGTGTATAAATCTGTAGTGGAGGGAAGGCGGGGTAGGGGTCAGCCTAGGAAAGGTTGGAGGGAGGGGGTAAAAGAGGTTGTGTGTGCGAGGGGCGTATTTGATAGGAGTGAATGGAGACAAATGGTTTTTAATACTTGACGTGCTGTTGGAGTGTGAGCAAAGTAACATTTATGAAGGGATTCAGGAAAACCGGCAGGCCGGACTTTAGTCCTGGAGATGGGAAGTACAGTGTCTGCACTCTGAAGGAGGGGTGTTAATGTTGCAGTTTTATAACTGTAGTGTAAAGCACCTCTCTGGCAAGACAGTGATGGAGTGAATGATGACGAAAGTTTTTCTTTTTCGGGCCACCCTGCCTTGGTGGGAATCGGCCGATGTGTTAATAAAAAATAAAAAAATATTATAGATAACTGCTGCAGCATATGGGTGCCTGGCAAACCTGAGAATAGTGTTCCTATACCTCATTAAGGAATCGTTCAAGACACTATACACCGTGTACGTCAGGCCCATACTGGAGTATGCAGCACCAGTTTGGAACCCACACCTGGTCAAGCACGTCAATAAATTAGAGAAAGTGTAAAGGTTTGCAACAAGGATAGTTCTAGAGCTAAGGGGAATATCATATGAAGAAAGGTTAAGGGAAATCGGCCTGAGGACACTGGAGGACAGGAGGGTTAGGGAAGACATGATAATGACATACAAAATACTGCAAGGAATAGATAGGGTGGACAGAGACAGGATGTTCCAGAGATGGGACACAGAAACAAGGGGTCAAAATTGGAAGTTGAATACTCAGATGAGTCAAAGGGATGTTGTATTTCTTCAGTCACAGAGTTGTCAGGAAGTGAAATAGTCTGGCAAGTGAGGTAGTGGAGGCAGGAACCATACATAGCTTTAAGACAAGGTATGATAAAGCTCATGGAGCAGGGAGAGAGAGGACCTAGTAGCAATCAGTGAAGAGGCAGGGCCTGGAACTGACCCTTGCAACCACAAAAAGGCGAGTACACACACACACACTACAATGGATCTGGGAATACCTGTCAGGAAGACAACAGCGAGTCATGGTACGTGGTGAGGTGTCAGAATGGGCGTCTGTGACGAGTGGGGTTCCACCGGGGTCAGTCCTAGGACTGGTGCTGTTTCTGGTATTTGTGAATGACATGACGGAAGGAATAGACTCCGAAGTGTCCCTGTTTGCAGATGATGTGAAGTTGATGAGAAGAATCCAATCGGACAAGGACCAAGCAGAACTACAAAGGGATCTGGACAGGCTGCAGGACTGGTCCAGCAACTGGTTCCTGGAGTTCAATCCCACACACACACTCACTCTCACTCTCTCTCTCTTCTTAAATAACTTTTAAACATCATTTAACTCTACTGTATTATTAAGAACTTGTGCATCCTACCTTTTGCTGCCAAATGAGCCTGCCCTTGGCATCCATTCCCATAATGGTGCCATCTGGAACAATGAAGTGAAGGGTGGGTAAGAAGTCAGTAGGTGTCTCCTTGGTACTGATAGACTCGCATCCACCACCAGCAAGGTTCACTTCGTGCTCACCCACACTAAAGTTCCACCTGGTGAGAAACAATACAAGATAAAGTAGCAACCACCATATAACATGAGGATAATAGAGAAGAGGAGGAAGTTGTTGCATTACAAAGTGCTCTCAGTTATAAGGTAATTCAGCAATTTTGACAACATGGAGTTATTGTCAGCTATATATATGAAGGGACTTCTAAACAGTGATTATGTATGAGTGAGGTAAAAGTGTTGAATGATGATGAAAGTATTTTCTTTCTTTTTGGGTCACCCTGCCTCGGTGGGAAACGGCCGATGTGTTAAAAAAAAATATATACCAACACTTGAAGTCTGGTTTACCAAAAAAAATTTGTAACACTTTGGCTGTCACCACCAAGCTAGAGTGACCCGACAAAGAAGAAAATGCTTTCAATGTCACGTATTCAATCACTGTCTTACCAGAAGCATGAACACCCAAATCCCAACATCTCCAATCCCTCCTTCAGAGTGTAAGCACTGTACTTCCCACTTCCAGGACTCAATCCCGACTAACTGGTTTCCCTGAATTCCTTCATAAATATTAACTTGTTCACACTTCATTGTCATTGCAATAACTGAAACTGTCATTGCAATAACTGAAACATGGTATAATACCAAGAGTCGGGATATGATTGCTGAGTGTCATATTCAGGGGTTTAAGTTGTTCCATGTAGATAGATATAATGGGAAAGGGGGTGGAGTTGCATTGTATGTACGAGAAAATATAAATTGCTGCATAAAAACAGGCATAAAAATAGATGGATCATTAACAGAATCTGTTTGGGTAGAGTTTCTAGAAGGTCAAGAAAAACTGATTCTAGGTGTAATATACCGACCTCCAGGCTTGGATCACGATAGAGGGAGACTTCTTTGGGACGAAATTGTTAGGGCTTCTAGGCACAATAACGTAGTGTTAGTAGGGGATTTTAACTTTAGTCAAATTGACTGGACTTCTTTGACCGGTAATCTGGAGTCCAGTGACTTTATGGAAGTAGTTCAGGACTGTTTTCTGAAGCAGTGTGTGACGGAGCCTACCAGAGGTAATAATTTGCTCGACCTAGTCTTGTCAAATAAAGAAACTCTTGTAAATAATCTGGAGATCACTGAAGAGCTTGGAGCTAGTGATCACAAATCCATTACTTTTAATATTACATGGGAGTACGAGAATAGGGATAATACGGTAAAAGTTCCTGATTTTCGTTCTGCCGATTATATTGGACTTAGGGAACACCTGTCTAATCTCGACTGGGGTAATCTAGCTAACGATTACGATGGGATCTGCGTTTATGATTTGTTTCTTAATAATGTACAACGTGCACAGAGTATGTTTATTCCCCAGAAAGAATTTAGGTCAAATAATAACGATCCCAAATGGATTAACAGGAGGCTAAAACATTTATTAGGGAGAAAAGAGGAATTTATAGGCGCATCAAAGAGGAGATGTTAACCTTATTGACCAATATGTTCAGTTGAAAAGAGAAGTAAAAAGGGGATTAGAAAGGCTAAACGTGACTATGAGATTAAGGTTGCTAATGAATCAAAGACTAATCCAAAAGGGTTCTTTCAAGTGTACAGGACGAAGGTGAGGGAAAAGGTAGGACCTCTGAAAATTGGGAATGGACAGCTGACGGATAACGAACTGGAAATGTGTTCTCTATTTAATGACTATTTTTGTCAGTCTTTACACAAGAAGACGTAAATGAGATTCCAGAAATTAACAATTATTCAGTTCCTGAAGAATTCAAATTAACTAATATTACTGTCACGAGGGACATGGTTATCAAACAGATAGATAAACTGAAGCAAAATAAGTCCCGGGACCCGACGAGTTGTTTTCCAGGGTACTTAAAGAATGCAAAATGGAACTTAGTCAGCCATTAACGAATGTGTTTAATACGTCCATCCTAACTGGTGTTGTGCCAGAGATGTGGAAGATAGCTAATGTAGTTCCTATATTCAAATCAGGGGATAAGTCCATTCCATCAAATTACCGTCCAATAAGCCTCACGTCTATAGTAGGCAAATTATTAGAATCAATTATAGCTGATATTATCAGAAGTCACCTTGAAGAACATAATTTGATTAATGAATCTCAGCATGGGTTTACGAGAGGTCGTTCCTGCCTGACAAATTTACTGACGTTTTCAATAAAACATTTGAGGCAGTAGACAGTGATAAAGAATATGATATAGTTTACTTGGATTTCAGTAAGGCCTTCGATAGAGTACCTCACAAGAGACTCTTAAGGAAGGTGGCAGCTCATGGTATAGGAGGTAAAGTTCTAGCATGGATAGAGGCATGGCTTACCAATAGAAAGCAGAGAGTTTCCATTAATGGGGTCAAATCTGAATGGGGATTTGTCACTAGTGGCGTTCCACAAGGATCAGTTTTGGGCCCATTGTTGTTCATAATTTACATTAATGACCTTGATGAAGGAATTGCAAGTGACATGAGTAAATTTGCTGATGATACAAAAATAGGCCGTATAATTCATTCTGAGGAGGATAACAGTGAACTCCAGGAGGATTTGGATAAATTAATGTCTTGGTCTGAAAAGTGGCAGATGAAGTTCAATGTGGACAAGTGTAAGGTGCTTGTCGTTGGTAATGAAAATATCCCTCGAATTTATAAACTAGGTGAAGTTGAGCTTGATCATACAGAATGTGAAAAGACTTGGGAGTCATGGTAAGCAGAAATCTAAAGCCAAGACAACAGTGCCTAAGTGTGCGCAATAAGGCTAACAGATTACTAGGATTTATTTCAAGACGTATAAGCAACAGAAGTCCAAAAGTTATTTTACAGCTCTATACATCACTAGTGAGACCTCATTTGGATTATGCAGCTCAGTTTTGGTCTCCTTACTACAGGATGGATATAGATTCATTGGAGAACATACAAAGAAGAATGACTAAAATGATTTACAGTATAAGAAATCTCCGTATGAAGATAGACTTAGAGCGTTGAATCTCCACTCTCTGGAGAGACGTAGAATGAGGAGATATCATCGAGGTGTACAAGTGGATGATGGGCATAAACAAAGGAGATATTAATAAAATACTGAGGATATCGAACCAAGTAAGAACGAGAAATAACGGATTTAAATTGGATAAATTTAGATTTAGAAAGGACATAGGCAAGTACTGGTTTTCGAACAGAGTTGTAGATGCGTGGAACAATCTTCCGAGTACTGTGATAGAGGCTAGGACCTTGGGTGGCTTTAAAAAGAGATTGGACAAATATATGAGTGGGAGGGGCTGGGTTTGATTAGTGTCGTGAGTACGGGAATAAATTTTTAGGTAGTGGTGGTTTTGATAAGGACCTGCCTTGTATGGGCCAGTAGGCCTTCTGCAGTGTTCCTCCATTCTTATGTTCTTATGTTCAACAGCATGTCAAATCGTAAAAACCACTTACCTCCACTCACTCCTAAAAAGATCACACAAAATTGTTGGATGTCCAAGCCCCAAGCACTCAAAACCTCCTTACCTCGCCCTCCAACATTTCCTATGACGACCCCTACCCTTCTTCCCTCTATCGCAGATTTATACACCTTCCTGGTCATCATATTTTACTCCATCCTCTTTGGATGTCCAAACCACCTCAAGAACCCTTCCTCAGCCCTCTGAATAATATTTTTAATAACTCCACACCTCCTAATCTCCATACTCCGAATTTTCTCCACAATATTCACAATTCACATTGCCCTCAAACATGACATATGTACAGTCTCCAGCCTCCTCATTGCAACATTCAAAACCCATGATTCACACCCATTCAACAGTGCTGGTACCACTATACTCCATTTCCCTTTTTGCCTCTATAGAAAAAGTTCTTTGTTGCCACAGATGTCTCAATGCATCAGTTTAGTGAGGACCACATCAACTATATCCACACTCTTCAAACTTAACAAGTATCCACTACCAGAATGTAAGCCAATTGCTACAGTCTAGTTAGATTGTAGCAATTCTTTTCATTCCACACTAGTGAAAAAAAAATTATTTGGAAATTTGGAGGTGTCTGAAACATGGCCTTGTTTTTCCCTTACATAATGCTACTTTACATTATGTACTGATTCCCAGAAATATAACTGGCACATTACATGATGGTTTACCATACATGGAGCATGTGACATTATCATTTAATAAAATGTTTAGGCAGCATTTAAGAAGTATGCAGCCCCCAGTTCTGAACACAAATGAAACTCTTACCTCTCATCCCCTGACTTGGGATCCACAGCACGCACAGTCTGAGTAACACGTCGTACAACAAGTATATTGCTGGGCTTTGATGCAGTTCGCTGACGTTTACACCCCAGTGAGTTACACACATAAATCACCCGCCCAGTGCTTGCTGCCATCCCCCATACTTCCGTTGCTTTTCCTCCTGAAAAAATAAAATAAAGACTTTTAATTAAAATAAGTCAATGCAATAATTTTTAACACTGGAAATAATATATAAATAACAAGGGCGTGTAAAGGAAGAAAGTTAAAAGTGAACGCATATAAGGTAAGGTGATGAGGGTATCAAACGAGTTAGGTAAATAAAAATTGTATTAAAGTTAGATAAAAAGTGCAACTAATGCGGCAGTTTATTGTGGCAACGTTTCGCTCTCCAGGAGCTTTATCAAGCTGTTACAGCTTGATAAAGCTCCTGGAGAGCGAAACGTTGCCACAATAAAATGTCACATTAGTTGCACTCGAGTCCTTTTACCTAACAAAGAAAAATTGGATATCACATTGGAGGGAGGGAGTATGGAAGAAGTGAATGTGTTCAGATATTTGGGAGTAGATTCGACAGCAGATGGGTTTATGAAGGACAATGTTACTCATAGAACTGATGAAGGAAAAAAGGTGAGTGGTACATTGAGGTATCTGTGGAGACAAAAAATGTTATCCATGGAGGCAAAGAAGGGAAAGTATGAGAGTACAGTGGTACCAACATTAATATATGGGTGTGAAGCATGGGTTGTAAATGCTGCAACAAGGAGGAGGCTGGAGGCAGAGATGTCGTGCCTAAGGGCAATGTGTAGTGTAAATATTATGCAAAGAATTCATAGTGTGGAAATTAGGAGGAGGTGTGGAGTTACTAAAAGTATTATTCAGAGGGCTGAAGAGGGGTTGTTGAAGTGATTTAGTCAACAAACTTACTCTCAATATTGATAAAACCTATTTTATCCAGTTTGGGAACAGAGCTACAAACGCACCACTTAACATAATGATAAACGGGTCCCCTATCACAAAACTCACAGAGGGAAAATTCTTAGGAATCCATCTTGACAGTGGCCTCAAATTTCAGACACATATACAACAAATCTCCAAGAAAGTCTCAAAGACCGTGGGAATACTATCCAAGATACGGTACTATGTTCCACAACCAGCTCTCCTTACCCTATATCACTCACTCATTTACCCCTATCTCACCTATGGAATCTGCGCATGGGGCTCTACATCAATAACTCATCTCAGACCACTAATAACACAACAAAAGGCAGCAGTTAGAATTATAAATTCTCACTCCAGGCAACATACTCCACCAATATTCAAAAACCTAAACTTACTCACCATACAAGACATCCATACTTTCTACTGTGCCTATTACATACATAGAACACTATGCAAATATTAACCCACCACTCAAACTTCTCCTTACCAATTTTAACAGGACACATGACCATAACACTAGACACAGATCACTCCTCGATGTTCCCCGTGTCCATCTAACACTATGTAAAAACTCAATGCATATAAAAGGCACGAAAATTTGGAATTCATTACCTGTCATTGCCAAAGAAACCCTACCTGTACCCCAATTCAAAACGATGCTAAAAACCACCTTCTCACCCAAAGCTAATTGCTCAATATCAAACATTCCCAGCAAAGTAGAATAATCACTTAACATAAAAACCTGACTAATCAATTGAATGTAAAACCTGTTATGAATATTACATACTTAGCTAATTATTTCCATAACACTTACATTATAATGACCACGTAAACTAACTGCAATGCAATTAATTGTTTTAAATTGTTATCTCACTCAATTAGTTGCATTGCTACAATTAATTGATATGTTCAACTTATATTCAAACTTTATAACTTAGATATGCAACTTTACTTATTTTATAAATTATCAACCATAACTTTTTACCATGTAGTCTAGAACTAAGTAGTCCTAAGAATGCCCGCAATGCACAGCATATTAGGGGCTTTTGGCATGTACATCTCATTAATAACTATGTAATAACTATGTATAACTAGGTCTACCATATATAATTGTACAATGTCTCAATAAAGTATTTTATTTTATTTTTATTTTTTATTTTTATTTTATTTTATTTTGTTTTTATGATATGATACTTATGTTTTATAGTAAATCTTTTGATTGTTTATACATTGTTTATACACCAATATTATACTATACAAAATTATTATCATACTGTCACAAACACACTTGTACACACTGATAGGTGATTTTGCACACCTGGCTGAATCACATTCTATTATCTACAACTATATACGTGCAAGTATTTTCATGTCCCACTTATGTTTCTAGAATTCCACGATTGTATGATACTCCATGAAGCATGGATTCATACAGAGTGCCACCCCACACTGGTGACATATGAATCGTGTGTCCTTCCACTGTTGGGGTCGTTTTGTGGTGGTAGCACACATAACACACTTTTTCTGGGAATGCTTCTTCTTTGGGGTAGGTGGTATTGATACCAGGTAGTGACAGTTAGGGATGATTCGGTCTGGCACTTTCCCCACTGGTTGGGGGACAAGTCGCTGTTGAGGGGCAGGTACAGGTGTGGTACCATACTTTTTTGCTATCTGTTTTACAACATTCAGGGAGAATTCTGCAAAACGTTGTCATTTTCCAGTCTTTATTTCATAAATATTGAATGCATTGAGCACTGCAATGTCTACAAGGTGGAAAAACAGTTTTATATACCACTTGCGACTCCTACCCACACAGTCAACGAACCCTATCATCATGTCACACTTGTCAACTAGTTGCATATTGTTCGTATAGTCGACGACAACAGCTGGCTTGACAATACAGTGGTCCCTCGACTATCGGTCTTAATCCATTCCAGGAGCTAGACCTCAACACAAAAAATTCGAAACTCGAAACCTTATTTCCCATAAGAAATAATGTAAATACAATTAATCCGTTCCAGACATCCAAAAATACGTATTCACAAAAAATTAATTTTGTAAAGATTAACTACACTTTTATATTCACAAAACAATTATAAATATATATAAAGTAGTGTAATAAATTTATAATTAAACATTTAAAATAACATTTACTTACCTTTATTGAAGAGAGTTGCTGGCATCTGGAAGATAGGGAGGACGACAGGGGAGGGGTTAGTGTTTGGAAGGGGAATCCCCACTCCCTGCATGCCTGCTACACTCCCTGCATGCCTGCTACACTCCCTGCATGCCTGCTACACTCCCTGCATGCCTGCTACACTCCCTGCATGCCTGCTACACTCCCTGCATGCCTGCTACACTCCCTGCATGCCTGCTACACTCCCTGCATGCCTGCTACACTCCCTGCATGAATGCTACACTCCCTGCATGAATGCTACACTCCCTGCATGAATGCTACACTCCCTGCATGAATGCTACCACTGGGGTGCCACTAGAAAGCTTCTTTGGACCCATGGTGACTTATTTCACAGTGACAATCACTAAACCACCAATAAACACAACAAATGTATTGTGAATGTTTGAAAGAGCGCGCTGGGTATTGTTCACTCAAATGTAAACAACGCTAGACTGGCGTCATGCACGGCGAGGCGTGCAAGCACAGGCAGGTGGACAGGTCTGGTAGGGACCGCTACACGAGTAAAAATCGCTACACGAGAAAAATATTGACCGAAAAAGACAACCTTTACACAAAAAAAACGTTATTCGGACAGACCATTACTCGGGGGTCCACTGTACGTTTATTGGTGTCCCGGTTCACTTTGTCTGTTTGTACCATCTCATTTCTGTGGATGGTTGACAGCAATGTCATGTCCCATTTGTCATGCCACGTCAGTGCCATGATGTCATTGGCATGAAACACTTGCACTGCACCTTCAACACTGCCTCCACTGAACCTTGGCATATGTTTTCTATTCCTTCTCACTGTTCCACATATATCGGTATTGTTCACACGTAGGAAATTAGAGAGCATAGGGCTTGTACAGTTGTCTGTGTACAATGTATGGCCCTTGCCAAGGTATGGTTCCATCATCTTGCAAACATCACCAGAAATGCCCAACATGAGCCTGGTATCGTCGAGTGTGTTTTTCCCGGTGTATACAATGAGATCCAACACTATGCCACTCTCACAGTCACCCATAACAAAAAGTTTTATACCAAAGCGATGACGTTTGCTCGGTATATACTGCTTGAATGACAGGAGTCCCTTGAAGAGAATCAAGGATTCATCAACAACAATGTTCTTGAAAGGATAAAAGTATGCACTTAATTTCTGCTTCATATAGATAAACACTTCCCAGATTTTGTATGGAAGGTCATTTCTGTTGGGCATATTCCTGTCTGAGAAGTGCAACATTCGTAGCAACAGAATGAATCTGTTGCAGGGAAGGAGGTCACGGAAGACAGGAGTACTGATAAAGTAGTCTGTGGCCCAGTAGTTACGTATATTGTTCTTATAGGTATGTGGCATAAGCATGACAGTGGCAAGGAATAAATACATTTCAGCCACTGTTGTATCTTTCCACCTGCGCAGCCGTGATGATTCCCCAACCTCTGCTGTGTTGTCCATGATATAGCAGAAATAATTGTTTGTCTGGGTCACTTTCGTGTTCATTATAGGCTCGTCAAAGTATAACTGGAAAAAGTCTAACTCTGTAGACTCATTCGTTATGGGACATTCTGGCAGGATGCCACTTCCACTCGCATCGAAATCAAAAAGCTGTGGCACGAATACACTTTGTGTCCAATTCCACTCTTGGTCACATGGTGCAGGGTGGACCTGTGGCATGGGGCATGGGGGAGCAGGCATGTGCTCCAGGCACCGTGCCACCAAACACTTCTTCCTCCATCCCCGCATATTCACCTTTATGATCACTATCAGTATCAGTGGCCGGGGTTTTGGATCGTGACCTGCCACGACCCTCAGGGACTGCATATGGCACACTGCCTGAATAATGAACATCACTATCACTAGACGAATCCTCGAATGGCATAAAATCAATCTCATAGTCCCTTACATCACTTTCACTATCACTAAAACACCAGGAAAATTATAGTTTCCTCTTGCGTAGTTGTCTATGGATAACACTCGCCACTCCAGAGGTGCTTGGCCCAGGGTCTGGTGTGGCCACACACCACACACACACACAGGGTCATCTGGGTTATCGTTTATATTTTCACTAATTCCTTGATTATTAGTGGCCACATCTGTGTCAAATCCACTAAACTCACATTCTACAGTGGACCCTTGGTTTTCGCCGAAAATTCTTTCCAGAATGCTGCTCAAGTGCCATTACCGAACGAATTTACTTCCTTAAGAAATAATGTCACGTAGGTTAGTCTATTTCAGACCCCCAAAAATACACTTGCATAAATGTTCGAGTTTGGAGATGACCGAAAACCGAGGGACCACTGTATATCATTTTCCTCGAATAGTAGAGTGTTAATACGACAAGGCATGAGTGAATCACAAGGATGTGCCATGATGTTGACCGAAGATAGACCTGAATGTAACTGGTGCTACCGTGCGGTACCCAGGCATCCCAGATTTTTTTCATTCTGCGTACACTGAGTGCGCAGACCCATTCTCTCATGTCTAGGCGACTCAGGCCTATCGTGCCAATTTTGAAGGAATGAAAAATAAAACGTAAATATACGTTCGAGGCAGTAGCAGTACTAACGTATACTACATACCTTTGGACGGTTTACAGGTTAAAACAGCGACTTTGCAGTGTATTTTCGTATGGTATTTATGGTTGTATTCTCGTTTTCTTGGTCTCATTTGACAGAATGGAAGATATATTACAGAAATAGAGATGATTTTGATTGGTTTCACGATGAAAAGTACCTTGAAATTGAGCACAAAGTAGCGGAAATGTTCGATTTTTGCCGATTTTCAAGAGTAAACAAATCACGCCACGCATCCAATACATGTCAACTGATGAGTCTAATATTCTTTCACAAGTGTGCTGATACAGTGGACCCCCGCCTAACGAACACCCCGGAAATCGTACAATTATGTAAGTATAATATTGTAAGTGCTTGTGGAAGTGTATTTTTGGGGGTCTGAAATAGACTAACCTATGTGACATTATTTCTTAAGGAAGTAAATTCGTTCGGTAATGGCACTTGAGCAGGCTTCTGGAATGAATTTTGTTCGTTAGGCAGGGATCCACTGTATTATTTACATATATCATTTTTACAATAATGCAGTAGTCTGCATAACAGTAAATCTATTTTTTGTATGAATAAAAATTCAAAAAGGAAAGAAAGAGTAATACACACACAACCCGCACATATAAAAGGAGAGGAGCTTACGACGACCTGTTAGTGTGACTTTGTAAATGGTCCAAGTCGGACCGAAACGTCATCGTAAGCTCCTCTCCTTTTATATGTGCGGGTTGTGTGTGTATTGTTCCAGTCACGGTATTGTGCCTTTTTTGTTATTTATGAAAGAAAGAGTAATATAAGAGGGGCCTGGAGACGTGACTAATGAACAGAGAAAATGTTATTTTAGTGCCAGGAATGTCTGTCTTGTTTTATTCTGGACCCTATTTTGAAATTGGCATCTTTTGAAATTTGTGTGAAATTGGCCAAATTGCCAAATTCTGACCACTTTATTGGGTAGTTGAAATCGGTAAATGGGCGGTTTCTTGTACTCAATCGATAGAACAAATGAAGTTCTAGAAAAATAGCTATGATTTTAGTCAACTGGAACAATGGAATTGGCTGAAAATAGGGCTCAAAGTGGGCGAAATCGCCAATGCGTAAATATCGCCTATATCGCTAACTTTGCAAGCTCGTAATTTCGTAAGTTTTCCATCAAATTTCATACTTTTGGTGTCATTACCATCGGGAAAAGATTCTCTATCATTTAATAAGAATTTTTTTTTTTTTAAATTTTCGACCCTGAGAGTTAAGGATCGGTGGTCTCGACCTTCAAAGGGTTAAAGGAGGGGTTTGGGATACTGGCTGTTTGGAGTGACATCGAAACTGTCATATCTGGGTGCCTCTGCAAAGACGGTGATTATGTGTGAATGATGCTGAAAGTATTGAATGATGGTGAAAGTACTGAATGATGGTAAAAGTGTTTCTTTTTTTGGGGGGGTCACCCTGCCTCAGTGGGAGAGGGCCGATGTGTTGAAAAAAGTTTCTGCAATTTGTCATACCTCCTGCCTTACTTCACTTTGGCTTCAGTCACTTGCATTATCCACTATATATTAACCTGTTTTAGCTTACTCTGTACAGTGGTCCCTCAGTTTTCGCCAAAAATTCGTTCCAGAATGCTGCGCAAGTGCCATTACCAAACGAATTTACTTCCTTAAGAAATAATGTCACGTAGGTTAATCTATTTCAGACCCCCAAAAATACACTTGCAACAGCACTTACGAAAATACACTTACATAAATGTTCGAGTTTGGAGATGCACGAAAACTGAGGGACCACTGTATTAGGAATGATGAAGCCACACGTGGTGACATTTCCTTTAATAACTGTCCTGAACTGTATGCAAGTGTCTTTTTCCACACATTCACTGTCATTCATTCAATCACTGTCTTACCATATGTTCACTGACATCAGTTCATTTGACCCCCTGATGTAACATTATCACCCCTCCTTTATAATACAGACACCATACTTCCTACCTCAGGACTCAAGTCTGGCTAGCCTATTTCCCTGCATCCCTGCTCACACCCCAACAGCACATTAAGCCATAAACACCACTTACTGGGAATCTTCATTCACTCCAGTCTAACACTCTCTTGCAAAAGCATGATGGATGGTCAAACCTCCATTAGCCCTCTCTAATATATGATACACATGCAGCAAAAATTACACTCTTTAAACTGTACCTGTGAAAATTGTGTCAGCATTAAACTTGAAAGAGGAATGAAGTAAAGTATCAGCAGTAACAGGAAGTGCTTCAACACCCTCACCATCAAATCGGAATATTCCACCATCCAGTGAAGGAATCAGACGAACCCATTCACCTCGTGATGTTACTTCCAACTATAAAAGTAAATAAAATAATATAAATTAAATTTTTTACATCAGCTAATTTCCACCAAGGTGGCATAACTTGTAGAAGGAAACACATTCATGATCACTCATTCAACACCATAAGAAATCTTACTTAATAGTCTATGCCTAAATCTTAAGTACGTAACATTTAACCCTTTCAGTGGCCGTTAAGTAGAACTATGAAATTGAAGCCAGGGTCAGCCACATAGTTCTATGGCACTCAGATGGCATAGATATGAGAGAATGGGTCTGTTCAGTAAGTGTGCACCATATAAAAATAGCGAATTTGTGGTGTTTTCTCAGATTTTTTTTATTTTACTGGCAGTTTCTAAGTATCATATAATAGAATGGAACACATATTACTGACAGACATGATTTTGATAGGTTTCTGGAATGGAAGTAGCTTGAAATTGAGCTCAAAGTAGCAGAAATGTTTCATTTTTCTTGATATTCCAGAGAAGAGGTAAGGTCCCCCTACAATCCCCAGTCTGTTTTATGGGGTTTTTAATAGGTATGATTCAATTATTGGGATGCTGTAAACCATGAACAATCTTTATAATATATAACTAGAATAAACTCAATCAATTTCTCTAGTATTATGTACATAGTGAATAAGTCTTTACACTAAGCTGCCCCTAATGCCATGGCATGCCAGTGGCTCTCCTTGCATTACAGTTTTATAATTGTAACTACCAATACCTATGTATACTTGTAACTTGCAACGAAATAAAAATATTATTATATTATTATTATTATTATTATATATCATTATCCGAGAAATAGAATAAATATTCTATTTTTGTGTGAATAAGAAGTCAAAATGGAAAGCAAATGTAATATAGGAGAGGCCTGGGGACAAGACTAATGAACAGAGGAAATGTTGTTTTAGTGCCAGGAATGTCTACCTTGTTTATTATGCACTCTATTTTTAATTGGCATTTATTTAATTTTGTGTGAAATTAGCCAAATTATCGAATTCTGATCTCTATAGGGAAGTTGAAATAATTGAATGATTGATTGTGCTCAATCAATAGAATGGAAGGCATACTAGTGAAATAGCTAAGAATTTGATCAACTGAAACAATTTAACTGGCCTAAAATAAAACTCAAAATGGACCAAATCGCTGATGTGTAAAATGTGCAGAGACCGCTAACTTCGTGCCAGCGTAATTCTGTAAGTTTTCCATCAAATTTTGTACTTTTAGTGTCATTATCTTTGGAAAAAAATTATCTATCATTTCATTTTTTTTTTTTTTTGACACAGAGCAAGTTTCATTTTGGAGGTCTGGACCATGAAGGGGTTAAGCATTAGGATCATTTTTCCCGAAATGTATACTAGTGGCTTTTGTGTCAACCAATGTTTTATTACATGTAAAATACATTATGTGCACTGCCTAAAGAAATAAGAATTGTATTGTACTGTAGTGTAATATGCCCCAGTAGAATAGAAGTCACAATTCAAGAGACCCTCTGAACTATAACATCCTCACCCATCCTTCAGAGTGCAGGAGCTATACTTCCCACCTCCAGAACTCAAGTCTGGCTATCTAATTTCCCTGCTTGCACTCCAACAACAGCACATCAAATCCCAAAAGTCACAGTTTAAACTTATTCCAATGTACAGTGATCCAACATATCTGCTGGATGTACAAGTCCCTACCATCTAGAACCTTCACACCCACCATCCACCTACACCACCTTACATCCACCCCAGATTTATTTTCTCATAATTTTGATATAAAGGACAATCGTCTTTAAGATACACCCTCTAATCCCTAATAATGTTAAGCCATGGGATCCTTGTACAGTGGTACCTCGACTTACGATATTTTTTCATTCCAGAATGCTGTTCAAGTGTCATTACCAAACGAATTTATCTCCTTAAGAAATGTTGTAAAATAGACTAGTCCTTTTAGACCCCCAAAATTACACTTACAAAAGCATTTAAAAAAATAAACTTACATACAAGGGTGAGTTTGGGGACCATCGTAAGTCGAGGTACCACTGTACAGTGGACCCCCGAGTTTCGTAAAAACTTCACTCCTGAAGTCTGCTCAAGTGCCATTACCGAACGAATTTACTCCCTTAAGGAAAAATTTCACGTAGGTTAGTCTATTTCAGACCCCCAAAAATACACTTCCACAAGAACTTACAAAATTATACTTACATAATTGCACGATTTCCGGGGTATTCGTTAACCGAGGGTCCACTGTACTTGTATTCAATTCAAATTCAAAATTTATTTCTTTGCATAATATGTACGTATACAATGTGTAGTTTACATGTAGTAAATATTGTTAAACACAAAGAACACCACTAGCATGCACGAGCATTTTGGGCATGTTGCTGCACTGCTGTAAAGTAACAGCCTCTTTTAAGAAAGACAAAATTGAAGATCTAGATTATCATTATAATATGTGGTCCTTTCTAGAAGCTTCTCGCCTCAAGAGAGTCAAGTTTTCCTTACAGCTCCATATTTTCTAGAGAATGTACAGATAAATTTTACTCCCTGTATAATTTCAGTCAAGCACCTAAATTATTGGGAGCACCTGACTTCCTTTGTACTGTACTCCCTGAAACACAGAGAAGACATACACATAACACTTTACACTTGGAGAGATTGGTTCTAAATACATATGGATAAATTGCTCCCAACAAGAGAATCTACAGATGTTACAAAATATATGTAGTGAAAAGCAAGGGTGCAATGACTACATAAAAGAAAATTCAGTTGCAATGACTACATAAAAGAAAATTCAGTAAGTGTAAAGAGACTAAGATTTTGCAACATTCTCCCTTTAAAACCAGATTTTCAGTCAAAATATGAATGCATAAAATTAATTATACTATATTATTATATCATAAAATAAACAGTTAAATTCAGCTATTGAAATTATACAATCAGCCTCTAGAACTAAATAAAGTGCATATTTGTAAGAGCACAAGTATATAGTATACTGCACATAGTAATGAAAGAAAGCAGAGTAATGTAGTGTTATTTACCTTTGACATAGAAGAGGAGAGCATAGGTTTGGTGTTACCACCAGTCTGATGTGACCACAGCACTACTCCAGTAGCAAGATCCATGCTGGTAATGCGACCATCAAGTGTGCTCACCACTACTGACGGTCTGTCCCCAGTAACAACACAAGAAGAACAACAATATTTATTATACCTGCATAAGTAACATTATTTGATAGGCTTTCTATTAACAAAGTTTTTAATATCTGGAGCCCAATCATGTGATGATATAATAATGTTTACATACACTACTGTAAAACAGGGGAGTGCTTATTATACAATGCTACCAATGTTTCTGTGGGCAAAAAAAATTTAGTCAATTATAAAAAAAGCTAAATTTGAAGTAAGTTTTATCTAATAAACATCTACAGCAACAAGAAATTTAATTTATCCAAAGTTAATACAGTGGTACCTCGGCATACGAACAGCTCCCAACTCGAACAATTATGTATGTGTATTTTTGTAAGTGTATTTTTGGGGGTTTGAAACGCATTAATCTAATTTACATTATTCCTTATGGGAACAAGTTCGTTCGGTATCGGCACTCGAACAGCCTTCTGGAACAAATTAAGCTCGTAACCCGAGGTACCACTGTATACAGTAGAGCCTTATGTAATGCTCCTGAAAATAGACATTTTATTCAAATTAGTATTAACCAAAGTGAAGAATGTATATGGGAAACAATATGAGTTATGTTCCACTAAACTTAATAATAAAACTAAATTTTTAACAGCCTAAAAAAAAATGTCAAAACAATCAACTTTATCTTACCTAAAATTTTGGTTGCCATTGCTAATTGATATACAGTGGTACCTCAGTTTTCATCAATAATTCATTCCAAAATGCTGTTCGAGGGCCATTACCAAACAAATTTGTTCCCATAAGGACAAATGTAAATTAGAGTATGTAGTCCATTTCAGACCCCCAAAAATACACTTACAAAAGCACTTACAAAAGTACACCTACATAATTATTCGAGTTAGGAGCTGTATGAAAACCGAGGGTCCACTGTACAGTAGACCCTCATTTAGCACGACTTTATGTTGCGCGTTTTGGGTATTACGCGATTGAAGAATTGCGGCACATTTTTATCTAAGACGACGTAAACCTTATATTACGCGATTCACTGGAGGGGAAAAATTTTGAGCGCGCGGTCGCCTGCGGTGGGTTAAACCACTGAGTCAGTGGGGGAGTCCTAGTGCTATCCCCAGCCACCCTCACCCACCCACGCATCCCTCCCAGCGTTCAGTTTGGTTCGTACACGTGCAGGACAACAATAATCGGGAAGATCGCTGTGTTTATTACATACATTTTCTCATTTTCACTGCATTTTGATAAATCTGCCAAGCAATCATGGCACCCAGTAAGCATACAAGTGTTCCAGCAAGTGATAAGAAAAGGTTTAAGCGTTCAAGTCTAGGAATTACCAAGAAAATCGAGATATTAGATAAGCTTAAGAGTGGCTCACGTGTGGTGGATATAGTGAGGGCCTATGGCCTTAATGAAGCGTCAGTTCGTACAATTAGGAAGAATGAGGCGAATATACGAGCTTGTGTAATGAATAACCCAAAATGTGACCTCATGAAAAGAATGACACGTAGGTCCCAACAAGTAAATAAAACAGAAAACTTGTTGCTTGAGTGGATCGAACAGAAAACAAAGAAACGTGCACCACTTAATTTCATCTTAATTAGGGAAAAGGCATTACAGTTGTTTAAAGCAGTGTGTGACAAGGAAGGAAGGCCTGAAAATGAGTGTGTGTTTAGCGCAGGCTGGTTTCATAACTTTAAGTTGCATAATAAGTTGCATAATATTAAGTTTTCTGGTGAAAGTGCTTCAGCTGATCATACAGCAGCAAGTAATTTCCCTGCTGAATTTCAGGAACTTATTTCTGAGGGTGGCTATAAGCCACAGCAAGTGTTTAATGCTGACGAGACAGGTGTTTTCTGGAAGAAAATGCCAACACGAACTTATATCAGTCAGCAAGAGAAAAGTGCACCGGGCTTCAAGGCAGCAAAGGATCGCTTCACCTTGCTCCTTTGCGGTAATGCATCAGGTGATTTCAAGTGTAAGCCCATGGTTATTTACCGCTCTAAGACTCCTCATGCTTTGAGAGGTGTGGATAAAAACACCTTACCAGTAATTTGGAGGTCAAACAAGTCAGCATGGATGACAGAGGACATATTTATTGACTGGTTTAAGCATCACTTTATTCCTGAAGTCAAGTTTTACCTGCACAGCAAGAACCTTGCTTTCAAGGCTCTCTTCATTCTTGATAATTCCCGTACTCATCCACAAGCTTTGCTGGATGTGACCCCACATATAAAAGTTGTATTTTTACCTCCAAATACAACATCTCTGATACAACCACTGGATCGGGAGTTATTCAGACATTCAAGTGTAACTACACAAAAAAGTTATAAAAAACTAGTTGCATCAATGGACTCTGACTCCAACCTGGCAGTACCAAGCTTCTGGAGAAAATTTAACATTGCAGATGCCATCAGCTATGCTAGAAGTGCATGGAATGAAGTGCCCCAATCAACATTAAATGCAGGCTGGGGAAAGTTATGGCCTTCTGTAGTTAATTGTTTCACTGGTTTTCCCTTGCTTGAGAGTCAGGTTCAGGAAATTGTTCAGCTGGCAAGGAGATTACCAGGTGATGGTTTTGAAGATATGAATGAAGATGATGTGAATGAACTCTTATAAGATAATGATGAAGACATGAGTCCAGAGGAAATGTTGGCAGAGTTCGATGCACAGATACAAGGGAGGGAGATAACAGAAGAAGATGAAGAAGAACCTGAAGAAAACAGTTAACACTGCAGCAGTTACGTGAGCAGTTCCATGTTGCTGCTAAACTAGCAGACTTTTTCATTGAAGAGGACCCTGACAAAGCTAGAAGCAGGGCTTTGAAACGGGTCTAGACCAGCTGATGATGCCTTACCGTCAGCTGTATAATGTAATGCAGAATAAAAGAGCCCAGAGATCCATTACAGAATTTATGCACACACCAATACAACCATCGACTTCAGCACCAGGACCTCTACCATCCACTTCTACCGACAACCAACAACCATCCACCTCAGCCCAGTAGGGCCACACCATCCATATCCACTCTTCACTACCATCCACAAACATCATTACCCACAATTTAAGGTAAGAAATACTATTATTTCTATTGCATTTGTTGTCTTAAGCAGTAATATATCACGACAATGAACTACAATTACATATTAGCCTTCAATTTTTGCAAGATCTGTTGGTCTAAAAAAACTTGTTTGGCTTTTTGGGGACTCCCAGGACTATAACCCTATTTTTCCCATAAGTTCTTTTATTTATCTAACACGATTTTACCTAACACGATGTTTTCAGGACCGTAACTACCGTGCTAAATGAGGGTCTACTGTACATACAAATGTAAGGAGAGTTAATGTAGCCCTGTAAATAATATATACAAGTACCTACTGTCGTATCTGAGCTCCTCTGCAAAGACAGTGATTATGTATGAGTGAGGTGAAAGTGTTGAATGATGATGAAAGTATTTTCTTTTGGGGATTTTCTTTCTTTTTGGGTCACCCTGCCTCGGTGGGAGATGGCCGACTTGTTGAAAAAAAAACTACTGCCCCTGTTCACCTAGCAATAAGTAGGTACCCATGTGCTAGACAATTATGGGGTAGCATCCTGGTAGGAGTGCGTGAGGGTAGGAGTGTGTGAAGGGTAGGAGTGTGTGAGGGCAGCAGTGTGTGAGAGCAGCAGTGTGTGAGAATAGCGGTGTGAGGGTAGTGGTGTGTGAGGGTAGCAGTGTGTGAGGGGTAGCAGTGTGTGAGGGGTAGGAGTGTGTGAGAATAGTGGTGTGTGAGAATAGTGGTGTGTGAGGGTAGCAGTGTGTGAGGGTAGCAGTGTGAGGGTAGCAGTGTGAGGGTAGCAGTGTGTGAGGGTAGCAGTGTGTGAGGGTAGTGGTGTGTGAGGGGTAGGAGTGTGTGAGGGTAGGGGTGTGTGAGGGTAGTGGTGTGTGAGGGTAGCGGTGTGTGAGGGTAGCGGTGTGTGAGGGTAGCGGTGTGTGAGGGTAGCGGTGTGTGAGGGTAGCGGTGTGTGAGGGTAGCGGTGTGTGAGGGTAGCGGTGTGTGAGGGGTAGCGGTGTGTGAGGGGTAGCGGTGTGTGAGGGGTAGCGGTGTGTGAGGGGTAGCGGTGTGTGAGGGTAGCGGTGTGTGAGGGTAGCGGTGTGTGAGGGTAGCGGTGTGTGAGGGTAGCGGTGTGCGAGGGTAGCAGTGTGCAAGGGTAGCAGTGTGCAAGGGTAGCATACTTATGTTCATCCTCCAGCCCGGGGTCCTGATGACAGTGTGGTAGCTCCTTGTACTCTGCTCCTCCGTAGACCTCCTCATATTCCTCCGTGCTGGAGTGCACAGGCTCCAGCTCCAGGTCATCATCATAGACATCATCCACCACCATATCACTGTCATCCTCCAAGTGGGTGCTGCCTTCAACCCACCTGGGGCTGGCAGTGACTTGGGCCCACCTTCGCTTGTCTGGAACCTCAGCCCACCTGTGGTTAATAGGGTCGTCAGCCCACCTGTGACTACTAGGGTCGTCAGCCCACCTGTGGTTACTAGGGTCGTCAGCCCACCTGTGGCTATTAGGGTCGTCAGCCCACCTGTGGCTACTAGAGTCGTCAGCCCACCTGTGACTACTCGGGTCGTCAGCCCACCTGTGGTTACTAGGGTCGTCAGCCCACCTGGGAGGCTCAGTATGTATGTCTTGGGCTTGAGACACCTGCTGTGTGGGTAATGCCTGAGCATACAGCTGGTGTGCACCTGGTATGGGGTGCTGAGCATCAGCAGAACTCAGTACTAGCAACAGCAGCAGCTGCTGTATCATAGTGCAGCGGTGCCGCTGACACATCTTGCATCACGTGACGCATCACACTCACTCAATATTGTAAGAGAACACAGCAGCACAACAACAACAACCTGATCTCAGTGGTCCCACCACCAGCTGTGTCTGTAACAACACATCTGATTGGCTGAGGCGCAGTAGTGATGTCACTGGTAGCTTTCTTAGGAGGGTTGTTATTGGTCAGCAGAGTGCGACTTGTTTACAGCTGACGTGTATCTTACTCACCTCACACTACACTTATTGACATGACATTTTGGAGCTGAGCGCCAGCATTGGTGGAGTGCAGACATGTTTTTTTGAAGCTTCTGGGTCGCATGTCGACGGTAACGGTCTTATTTTGTTTTAAGACTTCCATTCATCTTTCTTTCTTTGTTGGGTTTATCAGGGCGACTGACAGCTTACGCAGTATTGAGCCCGACTTCCCGATGACAACATCCTTGGGTTTTAATCTATCACCCAAGGAATGCCTGTGTTCAACACCGAAATTCACACAACCATTTAATAAACTACTGAATAGCAAAACTCATCGCCAGAAGACAACACTCAATACCGAAGAATCCTGGAATCATCACATAACTGGGGGCTCTGGTGGCTAAAGCTCTCGCTTCACACGGCGAGGGCCTGGGTTCGATTCCCAGCCAGGGCAGAAACATTGGGCGTGTTTCTTTACACCTGTTGTCTATGTTCCCCATCAGTAAAATGGGCACCTGGGTGTTAGTCGACTGGTGTGAGGCGCATCCTAGGACACTGACCTAATCTTTTTTTATATATTTTATTAAAAAAAACATTATACATAAATTGCAATTGTATCAACCTTAACTTATACATACCAAGAACCACACCTCTGAACAAAATAAAAATCAACACATTTCTTTACAATCCACCACCATTACACCTGAACTAACAAGCATATTTATGCAACTTTACTCATTAATACCAAACAGTACATTAAACTCTAAACCTCCTTCAGGGTAACTTCCTAGATTATACAACACCAGGATTCCACTGTACCCTCATAATCCCCACCCAGAACCCACCCCAAGCACCCTACATATTGTACAGCTTTTACATTTTCCATACCTATACATACCAACACACATGTGCAGTAACAAAATATAACACATAGGACACCAAACGTGCCAGGATTACTCCAGTCCTCCTGTCTCTCCATACCAAAACAGAAAGACAAAAACTTTAAACGTTACTAAAAAGTTCAGCTTATTTATCCTGCACTTATAAATAGACACCTCAAATAAATTTCAGGCCCTACTGTTACCCCCCCACTGGCTCCCCCCTTAACTTTGAATATTCAAACAACCTTAGAACATTATTACATAACAGGTTATAATTTCTCTCCATGTCTACAACAAAGTACATGTCTAAACTCGACACCGTACATTACATGTCATAAGTAAACCACTAAGTCACTTTTATCACGTGACTAAAACAAAAATATAACATCATCCTATATAAAATCTGTCATACATATATAACATGACCTAACCTTCCACTGTCTTGACCAACATGACATTTTTACCTTCTACAGTTATTACACAAAAATAGGAAAGCCACCTCTATATTTCCCAAAAAACTCCCAAAAAAGCCCCAGGACTGACCCAGACCCAGCCCCCAGCCATAGTGAACATCCGGTTTTGGTTAAGGACGCCACCACAGCCATAGCCTCTAGTACAGATATAGTAGGGGAGTCCTCTTCCAGGGAAAATGTTGGCCCCATGTCATCAAAGGAGAAAAGCGCAGATAACGAGGAAAACCAAGGAGTGGAAAGAGGAAAAAACGCAGATAATTCTGCAGATCTTTGGGAAAACACAAAGTCAGTAAATATAGGCAGCAAAACATATGCAGATTCTATGCTAAAGGTATGTGCCTTTATGGCAGAGATTGTTGGAATAAACACACCAGAAAATGTGCCAACATGTTAAGGAAAGGAAAGTGTCGGTTTAACAAAGAGTGCAGATACTTCCATCCAGTGATGTGTCAAGCTTCAACACAGTCCAGAGAATGTTATGACATGAGCTGCCCAGACCACCATATAAAGGGAACTGTACGATACAGAGAAAGCAGGGAAAGGGAAAATGAAAAGAACAGCAATCTTTTTAGATATAAGGAGAAACAACCAGATAAAAGAAAGAGACAAAAGGTGGAAATGGTACAGAGGGGACAGATGGGCAGAACAGTGGGACAAGACAAGACAGGCACCAGCTCATCAGGGCCGTATAAACAATCAAAGTCAGTACTGGAGAAACCAGGGTATGGGCA
>WNWK01012403.1:0-59822 GCA_009830355.1 Cherax destructor | reverse complement strand
TGTGCCCCACATTGGCAGACACCTCTTGCCATACTCCGAAGCTAAAGGGGGGTGGAGCTGCCAGCTACAGGGAGACCCAGAAGACCCGCAAAATGAAGGTCTTTACCCTTGCTATAACTTCATCCCAAAGGTCGGAGACCCTTGAAGCATGGTGCAAGTGTGCTCTAAAGTTCCTCAAAGAGCTGGGTCAAACCCTCATCATAGAAACAATAGATCACAGGGCGGCCAGCTTCCTCTTTCAGAGACTCAGTAATTTGAGGATATGTCTCCAGAGAGAACCCGCAATAATGGATTCAAGTTAGATAAGTTTAGATTTAGAAAGGATATAGGAAAGTATTGGTTTGGAAATAGGGTAGTTGATGAGTGGAACAGTCTCCCTAGTAGGGTTATTGAAGCTAGGACCTTGGGTAGTTTCAAATTTAGGTTGTAAGACGTAGAATGAGGGGAGACATGATCGAGGTATACAAGTGGAAAATGGATTAACAAAGGGGATAAAATAAGGTCTTGAGGGTATCTCTCCAAGAGAGAACCCAATAATGGATTCAAGTTAGATAAGTTTAGATTTAGAAAGGATATAGGAAAGTATTGGTTTGGAAATGGGGTAGTTGATGAATGGAACAGTCTGCCTAGTAGGGTTATTGAAGCAAGGCCCTTTGGGGTAGTTTTAAATTTAGGTTGGATAAATTCAGAGTAAAAGGTTGGTTTTGGGAGGGAATTGCACATGAGTAAAAAAATTATCAAAGCTATTTTGGGTAGCATTGAAAATTAGGTTGAACAAATATTCTGTTGGTGGGATGGAATGTGAAGGACCTCCCTCAGAATGGGCCAACAGGCCTGCTGCAGTGTTCCTTTTCTTATGTTCTTATGAGGAGAGAGGTTGATTTGAGTGGGACTGTGCATGAGTGGGTAGAATTGTCAAAGTTTATTTCTTGGGTAGCATTGAAAATTGGGTTGAGCAAATATTCTGTTAGTGGGACGGATTGTGAAGGACCTGCCTAGTATGGGCCAACAGGCCTGCTGCAGTGTTCCTCCTTTCTTATGTTCTTATGTTTCAGTCCAGAGGAAATGCCTGCAGCATTCTGGGCACGCGGCCCACCGCCAGGGAGCTGGACGAGGTATTAGAGATGTAGCTCTGAGATGTTATCTGTGTTGTTTTACTCTCTTTGTATTTTTGTCAATGTATTTTGTTTTTAAAAAAAATCTACATAGAATATAAATATACGGTGTTAGAAGACAATATTCAAAAAAAGCTCCAGGGAGAACCTTGAGTTTTCCCTGAAGTAAGTTTTTTTTTTCTCTGAGGATGAGGATCCCAGCACAGTTCCAGAGGTGATACCCCCCTCCTCTCTCTCTCTCTCTCTCTCTCTCTTCTCCCTTTTCTCCCTTTCCCCCTTCCCCCCTCTTCCCTTCCTTCCTCTCCTTTCCTTCCTCTCTTCCCTTCTCTTTCCCCTTTTCTCTCTCTCTCTCTCTCTCTCTCTTTTTTATATATATATATATATATATATATATATATATATATATATATATATATATATATATATATATATATGAGAGGGTTGGACGTAGATAATTGGCATTGTGTAATTACCCGGAGATGCAGTTTGTAATTTTAGGCGACCATAAGCACACCGGTACAGTGCCATTACAGTCACGTGACATGTGGCAACCTGCTCATCTGATTGTTTATTGTGCTCGTGAGATGAAGATGAAGGAGGGTGAGAAGTGATTGTGGAGGGAAGGTGAAAGATGGTAGAATTTGGGGGGTTCACATATCACTTTAATTCCATTCCTCCATCTCACTTATATATCACTAAGGAGGAAGGGAGGGAGGGTTAGACACTAGCATGGAAAAGGGACTTAATTACTGGGTGGATAGGAAGGAGAGGAGAGGACGATTGACGTTACATTGCGAAAGGGGAAAGGGGAAAGGGTAGGAGGGGAAAAGGTAGAAATGGAGAAGATTGTTGGGGTGGAGCGGTAATTGAAAAACAAAAACAAAAAAGGGAAAATGAATGAATGAGGGAACGGGGTGAGCTAGGTCAGCTTCGAGAATATAAGAGGAGAATCTTGGAGGGGAAAAAGTGTAAATACAGACACACACACACAAACATTCACAAGGTTACAATAATTAAGTTATTAACTTCTTCCTCCTTGAGCCAGGATGGGGTGGTACTGACTCTGGGGCACGTGTTTTTCCTCTAGTAGGCGCACGTGTTTTACCTCTTGTTTGAGGAGCACTTGTTTTTTACCCCCGGTGTGAAGGAGCACGTTTTGTTTTCCTCCAGGGGGGGAGCACTTGTTTGTTTACCTCCAGTGTGAGGGAGCACGTGTGTTTGTTGACCTCCAGTGTGAGGGAGCACGGGGTTTGTTGACCTCCAGTGTGAGGGAGCACGTGTTTGTTGACCTCCAGTGGAGGGGGCACGTGGTTTGTTGACCTCCAGTGTGGAGGGGGCACGTGTGTTTGTTGACCCCAGTGTGAGGGAGCACGTGTGTTTGTTGACCTCCAGTGTGAGGGAGCACGTGTGTTTGTTGACCTCCAGTGTGGAGGAGCACGTGTGTTTGTTGACCTCCAGTGTGGAGGGAGCACGTGTGTTTGTTGACCTCCAGTGTGAGGGAGCACGTGTGTTTGTTGACCTCCAGTGTGGAGGAGCACGTGTTTGTTGACCTCCAGTGTGGAGGAGCACGTGTGTTTGTTGACCTCCAGTGTGAGGGAGCACGTGTGTTTGTTGACCTCCAGTGTGGAGGAGCACGTGTTTGTTGACCTCCAGTGTGGAGGAGCACGTGTTTGTTGACCTCCAGTGTGAGGGAGCACGTGTTTGTTACCTCCACTGTGATACTTTGTTTAATTTTAGTAACAGATGTTTACGTTATCCTAACGTCACACTGTCGGCAGTGTTGAAATCAAGATACACGCTATAGAATAAAGTTTGGGACTACGTTTCGCCTCACATGACTTAGTAGAGCGAAATCTCAAATATGACTTTGTTCATTTTTTTTTTTTTTTTTTTTTTGCCTCTGAATAAAGATTCAACGTTTAGGGCCCTGTTGAAGGAGAGAAGCAGCTCCGTTGATTGGTGGATTGGATTCGCTCTCTCTCTCTCTCTCTCTCTCTCTCTCTCTCTCTCTCTCTCTCTTCTCTCCCCCCTCTCTCTCTCTCTCCTCTCTTCTCTCTCTCTCTCCTCTCTCTCTCTCTCTCTCTCTCTCTCTCTCTCTCTCTCTCCCCCTCCTCTCTCCTCTCTCTCTCCCTCTCTCTCCCCCCCTCTCTCCCCCTCTCTTTCTCTCTCCCCCTCTCTCTCTCTCCCACTCTCTCCCTCTCCTCCCTCTCCTCTCTCTCTCTCCCTCTCCCTCATTGAAATCAGATGCCTATGTATCTACCTACCTGGAGGGTGTTCTGGGGTTCAACGCCCCTCCGGGGCCCGGTCCATGACCAGGATTCCTGGTAGATAACCTAACTAACTAGGCTGTTACTGCTGGCAGCACGCAATTCAACATACGACCCACAGCCCGGTATCGGTATGGACAAAACTTTAGGCATCGTCCCATCACTAATGTAAAACGTTAAACCCACACGAATCATTCAACACAAGTGGTAGATCTCTCGTAACCAGGAAATAAATACACTTCGTGCCTGGACTTAACCAACTCACGTATCGTAAAGTGAGGTCACTTGTGAATTAATTTCATCTTTATAAATGTATGTAAATTGAGTGGAAAGCTGCTGGGGCTGTAGTAAGAGACAGTAAGGTCACAGTTGATGTTGCTGGTACACAGGTCACAGAAGTGTTGTGGTAAGAGACAGTAAGGTCACAGTTGATGTTGCTGGTACACAGGTCACAGTTGATGTTGCTGGTACACAGGTCACAAGTGTTGTGGTAAGAGACAGTAAGGTCACAGTTGGTGCTGCTGGTACACAGGTCACAGAAGTGTTGTGGTAAGAAACAGGTCACAGTTGGTGCTGGTGGTACAGACAGGTCACAGAAGTGTTGTGGTAAGAAACAATAAGGTCACAGTTGATGTTTCTGGTATAGACAGGTGACAAGTGCCGTGGTAAGAGACAGTAGAATCATAGATTTGAGAGATCCACGCACTTCTAGGCCTGATTTTGAGATATTCAGGCACTTCTAGGCCTAGTTTTGAGAGGGACAGGGACCCTAGGCTGATTTTATGGCACTTAAAAACCGCTACATCCATTACTAATTGTACAAGCTTCCAAAAGGTCGTAAAGGTTCTCCAACCAGAATCTGTTATTGATACTGGAAAGGTTAACAAAGGCCTGACTTAACTCAGTGAAGACGTGTCTTGTGTGCTCTCTGTCAATCTGAAGAAGATGTCCTCTCTTGAGCTACTCTACCAGCAGCTGAAGGAAGAACTGAGGGTAGCTAAGCTTGAGATACAGCGACTGACTGAGGAAAACAAGAGGATTCGTAGTAATCCTCCTGTTGAGAATCCTCAAGCCAGGAAAGGAACCTGGACAGTGGCTAAAACGCATGGGACAAAGTTAAGGCTCAAGAGGACGGGTGGAGAGGTAGAAACAACGAAGACCCAGGAGAATGTTGTGGAAACATCGAACCCATTCTCCGTGCGACCCGATGAATGTGAGTCGACTTCTGGGAGCGTCACGACGAAAGACACAAAGGAAGGTAAAAACATTGTTGTTGTTGGGACAGTCAGGTTAGGTACATGGATAGGGCTTTCTGTTTGATTGATAGGAGTAGGAGACAGAGGGTTTGCTTTCCTGGGGCTGGGATGGAGGATATTGTTAGCCGTCTGGACGACATCATGAGAGGTAATGGGAGCAATCCTATTATCTGTCTCAGTGCTGGAGGCAACGATGTTGGCAGAGTAGGAGTGAGGACCGACTAGCAGGTTTAGGTCAGCAATAGACATAATTAGGAAGAAGGGTGGAACCCTGTCATATGTGGTATTTTGCCAAGGAGAGAGTTGAATGAATGGCTGTCCAGTTCAATTGGTGTCAATTGCTGGCTGGACAAATACTGTAAGGAAAATTCAGTAAACATTGACAACTGGGACCTCTTCTAAGCAGAAATGACATGTATGCCAGGGATGGGGTTCACTTATCCAGGTCTGGGGTGGGGGCACTGGCAACTGCAGTGGAGGGAGCTGTTAGGGCTTTAAACTAGAAATAGTTAGTGGTATGGGTTTTGGGGGGAAAACAGAGAAGTCCCAGTGTAGTAATATTATAAGTTGTAGGAGAACTAGTAATAGGCAGAATAAGGTGGATAGTGGAAAGCTAGTGACACTAGATGACAAGGACAGTAATAGGTATAGTGGAAAAACAGAGATGAGCAGGAAGGGTAAAGAGAAAGGAGGGTCTCTAAATATATATTACACCAATAGTCGTAGTGCTAGGAATAAGATGGACGAGTTGAGATTAGTTGCAAGTACGGGTAATATTGATGTTTTTGCAATAACTGAGACATGGTTTAATATGAAAAATCGGGACTTGCCTGCCGAATGTCACATTCAGGGTTTTAAATTGTTCCAAGTAGACAGAAGTATCGGGAAAGGGGGTGGGGTGGCACTCTATGTCCGTGATCATTTAAATTGTTGCATAAAAACGGGTATAAAGTCTGAATTAACACATACAGAGTCTGTCTGGATAGAATTTTCAGAGGGGTGTGAAAAATTGATTTTAGGCGTGATTTACCGTCCTCCAAACTTAGATAGGGAACAAGGGAGACTACTTTGGGAGGAAATTGTTAAGGCCACAAGACACGATAACGTAGTAATTTAGGGACTTTAACTTTAGTCAGATTGATTGGAATTTCATGACAGGGAATTTAGAATCTAACGATTTTTTAGAAGTAGTTCAGGATTGCTTTTTGAAGCAGTTTGTAACAGAACCTACAAGGGGAAATAACCTACTTGACTTGGTTCTGGCAAGCAAGGAAACCCTTGTTAATAATTTAGAAATTACAGAGGAACTCGGCTCAAGCGACCACAAGTCAATTACCTTTAGCATTGAATGGATGTATGATAGTAGGGATAATTCAGTAATGGTCCCAGATTTTCGCTTAGCAGATTATAATGGACTTAGAGAACACTTATCAACTGTGGACTGGGGTGAAGAAGAGAGGTATCAATATGACAGTTTTCTTAACACTATACAGGCTGCCCAAAGAACATTTATCCCGTATAAAGAAATTAGATCAAGTAGAAATGACCCAAAATGGATGAATAATAGGCTCAAATATCTTTTAGGGCAGAAGAAAGGAATTTATAGGCGCATAAAAAGAGGTGAGGGTCATCTTATAAATCAGTATACTGACATTAAGAGGGACGTTAAAAAGGGAATAAGAAAAGCTAAACGGGACTATGAAATTAAAGTTGCTAGGGATTCAAAACTAACCCAAAAGTTTTTTCCAGGTTTATAGAACAAAAGTTAGGGATAAGATAGGTCCCCTTAAAAATAACTTTGGGCATCTTACTGACAAGGAGAATGATATGTGCTCTATTTTTAATAATTATTTTCTCTCGGTTTTCACACAGGAAGACATTAATAATATCCCAGTAATTAATTTTTACAGAGGCCCAGAAGAAGATAAATTATGTAATATCACAGTCACTAGCGAAATGATTATGAAACAGCTGGACCGACTGAAACAAAATAAATCGCCGGGTCCTGATGAGCTTTTTGCAAGGGTTCTTAAGGAATGCAAAATGGAACTCTGTGAACCAATATCTAACATTTTTAATTTATCTCTTCAAACAGGTGTAGTGTCTGATATGTGGAAGATGGCTAATGTAATTCCTATTTTTAAAGCAGGGGACAAGTCACTACCGTCAAACTACCGCCCAATAAGCCTGACCTCAATTGTAGGCAAATTACTAGAGTCAATTATAGCTGATATTATTAGAAGCCATCTAGATAACCATAATTTGATTAATGATACCCAGCATGGATTCACGAGGGGCCGTTCCTGCCTATCTAATTTATTAACCTTCTTCAGTAAAGCTTTTGAGGCTGTTGATCACGATAAAGAATTCGATATTGTTTATTTAGACTTTAGTAAGGCTTTTGATAGAGTACCGCACCAGAGACTGTTAAAGAAAGTGGCAGCTCATGGCATTGGGGGAAAAGTGCTGTCATGGATCGAGTCATGGCTCACCAATAGGAAGCAGAGAGTGTGCATAAATGGGGTTAAATCCGAATGGGGACTTGTAACAAGTGGTGTTCCACAGGGATCAGTCTTAGGCCCATTGTTATTTATAATATATATCAATGACCTTGATGAGGGAATTACTAGTGATATGAGCAAATTCGCCGACGACACGAAGATAGGTAGGATAATTGATTCAAACATAGATGTCATAGAACTTCAGGAAGATTTAGACAAACTTAATTCGTGGTCAGAAAAGTGGCAGATGCAGTTCAATGTAGATAAATGCAAGGTTCTGAAGCTCGGGAGTGTCCATAACCCAAGCACTTATAAGTTAAATAACGTAGAACTTAGCCATACAGATTCAGAAGGACTTGGGGGTGATGGTAAGCAGCAACCTTAAACCAAGACAGCAATGCCTAAGCGTACGTAATAAGGCAAATAGATTACTGGGATTTATATCAAGAAGTGTTAGCAACAGAAGTCCAGAGGTTATATTACAGCTTTATACATCATTAGTAAGGCCTCACCTAGATTACGCAGCTCAGTTCTGGTCTCCATATTACAGAATGGACATAAATTCGTTAGAAAACATTCAGCGTAGAATGACTAAATTAATACATAGCATTAGAAATCTTCCTTACGAAGAAAGATTGAAGACCCTAAAATTACATTCACTTGTAAGACGTAGAATGAGGGGAGACATGATCGAGGTATACAAGTGGAAAATGGGTATTAACAAAGGGGATATAAATAAGGTCTTGAGGATATCTCTCCAAGAGAGAACCCGCAATAATGGATTCAAGTTGATAAGTTTAGATTTAGAAAGGATATAGGAAAGTATTGGTTTGAAATAGGGTAGTTGATGAGTGAACAGTCTGCCTAGTAGTTATTGAAGCTAAGGACTTTAGGGGATAAGATTATGAGAATTTAGGTGGATGACCGTTCTAGCTCAGTGAGATCCTAGTGTACTCGTGACGAGATCAAGATGTCCCCTGTGGAGCACCTCCAGAGCAAGGAGACATTGGGACGAGTTGAGATCACGAGAACGATTGAGGAGGAAAACAAGAGATTGAGTAGTCCTGCTGTGAGTACACATTCAGAAGTCCTTGCAGTGGCCAGACAGCATGGAGTCGACTACTGAAGTCAGAAGACGAATGGAGTACCAAGAAGTAAAGAGACTGTGTGTTGAATAGCCCGCAATAGTCATACGGAATATGAAGTAAGGAGGAACATTGTTATTTGGGGTAGCCGTAGATATGGATAGGCCTTCTGCTTGAAAGATAGGAGTAGGAGACAGAGGGTTTGCTTTCCTGGGGCTGGGATGGAAGACATTGTTAGCCGACTTGACAACATCATGCATGGTAATGGGATCAATCCTATTATCTGCCTCAGTGCTGGAGGCAATGATGTATCCAAGCGTAGAAGTGAGGATTTAGTTAGTAGGTATAAGGCAGCAATAGACATCATTAGGAAGAAGGGAGGGAGCCCTGTTATATGTGGCATTTTGCCAAGAAGGGGTGTTGGAAATGAATGGCTGTCCAGAGCGATTGGTATAAATTGCTGGCTGGACAAACACTGTAAGGATAATGCAGTCCCATTCATTGACAACTGGGACCACTTCTATGGCCGAAATGACATGTATGCCAGGGATGGGGTTCACTTATCCAGGGCAGGTGTAGAATTTCTCTCTAGCTCAGTTGAGGATGTTGTTAGGGCTTTAAACTAGGATTAGTTAGAGGTATGGGTTTAGGAATGGTAAATAATGAGGGCCAAAATATTGATTCAGGCTTTGATATCATAAATCATAACAATAACAGTAATCGAGTGACACAGGGTAATGATAGTAACAGAAATTGTGTAAAACAAAAGCTGAAAAAGGTTCACAAGAAGATACATATCAATGTATTTTATACTAACTGTCGAAGCGCCAGAAATAAAATTAACGAATTACGTTTGGTAGCATGTGCTGGGAACTTTGATGTCATTGCAATAACTGAAACATGGTATAATACCAAGAGTCGGGATATGATTGCTGAGTGTCATATTCAGGGGTTTAAGTTGTTCCATGTAGATAGATATAATGGGAAAGGGGTGGAGTTGCATTGTATGTACGAGAAAATATAAATTGCTGCATAAAAACAGGCATAAAAATAGATGGATCATTAACAGAATCTGTTTGGGTAGAGTTTCTAGAAGGTCAAGAAAACTGATTCTAGGTGTAATATACCGACCTCCAGGCTTGGATCACGATAGAGGGAGACTTCTTTGGGACGAAATTGTTAGGGCTTCTAGGCACAATAACGTAGTGTTAGTAGGGGATTTTAACTTTAGTCAAATTGACTGGACTTCTTTGACCGGTAATCTGGAGTCCAGTGACTTTATGGAAGTAGTTCAGGACTGTTTTCTGAAGCAGTGTGTGACGGAGCCTACCAGAGGTAATAATTTGCTCGACCTAGTCTTGTCAAATAAAGAAACTCTTGTAAATAATCTGGAGATCACTGAAGAGCTTGGAGCTAGTGATCACAAATCCATTACTTTTAATATTACATGGGAGTACGAGAATAGGGATAATACGGTAAAAGTTCCTGATTTTCGTTCTGCCGATTATATTGGACTTAGGGAACACCTGTCTAATCTCGACTGGGGTAATCTAGCTAACGATTACGATGGGATCTGCGTTTATGATTTGTTTCTTAATAATGTACAACGTGCACAGAGTATGTTTATTCCCCAGAGAGAATTTAGGTCAAATAATAACGATCCCAAATGGATTAACAGGAGGCTAAAACATTTATTAGGGAGAAAAGAGGAATTTATAGGCGCATCAAAAGAGGAGATGTTAACCTTATTGACCAATATGTTCAGTTGAAAAGAGAAGTAAAAAGGGGATTAGAAAGGCTAAACGTGACTATGAGATTAAGGTTGCTAATGAATCAAAGACTAATCCAAAAGGGTTCTTTCAAGTGTACAGGACGAAGGTGAGGGAAAAGGTAGGACCTCTGAAAATTGGGAATGGACAGCTGACGGATAACGAACTGGAAATGTGTTCTCTATTTAATGACTATTTTTTGTCAGTCTTTACACAAGAAGACGTAAATGAGATTCCAGAAATTAACAATTATTCAGTTCCTGAAGAATTCAAATTAACTAATATTACTGTCACGAGGGACATGGTTATCAAACAGATAGATAAACTGAAGCAAAATAAGTCCCCGGGACCCGACGAGTTGTTTTCCAGGGTACTTAAAGAATGCAAAATGGAACTTAGTCAGCCATTAACGAATGTGTTTAATACGTCCATCCTAACTGGTGTTGTGCCAGAGATGTGGAAGATAGCTAATGTAGTTCCTATATTCAAATCAGGGATAAGTCCATTCCATCAAATTACCGTCCAATAAGCCTCACGTCTATAGTAGGCAAATTATTAGAATCAATTATAGCTGATATTATCAGAAGTCACCTTGAAGAACATAATTTGATTAATGAATCTCAGCATGGGTTTACGAGAGGTCGTTCCTGCCTGACAAATTTACTGACGTTTTTCAATAAAACATTTGAGGCAGTAGACAGTGATAAAGAATATGATATAGTTTACTTGGATTTCAGTAAGGCCTTCGATAGAGTACCTCACAAGAGACTCTTAAGAAAGGTGGCAGCTCATGGTATAGGAGGTAAAGTTCTAGCATGGATAGAGGCATGGCTTACCAATAGAAAGCAGAGAGTTTCCATTAATGGGGTCAAATCTGAATGGGGATTTGTCACTAGTGGCGTTCCACAAGGATCAGTTTTGGGCCCATTGTTGTTCATAATTTACATAAATGACCTTGATGAAGGAATTGCAAGTGACATGAGTAAATTTGCTGATGATACAAAAATAGGCCGTATAATTCATTCTGAGGAGGATACCAGTGAACTCCAGGAGGATTTGGATAAATTAATGTCTTGGTCTGAAAAGTGGCAGATGAAGTTTAATGTGGACAAGTGTAAGGTGCTAGTCGTTGGTAATGAAAATATCCCTCGAATTTATAAACTAGGTGAAGTTGAGCTTGATCATACAGAATGTGAAAAAGACTTGGGAGTCATGGTAAGCAGAAATCTAAAGCCAAGACAACAGTGCCTAAGTGTGCGCAATAAGGCTAACAGATTACTAGGATTTATTTCAAGAAGTATAAGCAACAGAAGTCCAAAAGTTATTTTACAGCTCTATACATCACTAGTGAGACCTCATTTGGATTATGCAGCTCAGTTTTGGTCTCCTTACTACAGGATGGATATAGATTCATTGGAGAACATACAAAGAAGAATGACTAAAATGATTTACAGTATAAGAAATCTCCCGTATGAAGATAGACTTAGAGCATTGAATCTCCACTCTCTGGAAAGACGTAGAATGAGGGGAGATATCATCGAGGTGTACAAGTGGATGATGGGCATAAACAAAGGAGATATTAATAAAATACTGAGGATATCGAACCAAGTAAGAACGAGAAATAACGGATTTAAATTGGATAAATTTAGATTTAGAAAGGACATAGGCAAGTACTGGTTTTCGAACAGAGTTGTAGATGCGTGGAACAATCTTCCGAGTAGGGTGATAGAGGCTAGGACCTTGGGTGGCTTTAAAAAGAGATTGGACAAATATATGAGTGGGAGGGGCTGGGTTTGATTAGTGTCGTGAGTACAGGAGTAAATTCTTAGGTAGTGGTGGTTTTGATAAGGACCTGCCTTGTATGGGCCAGTAGGCCTTCTGCAGTGTTCCTCCATTCTTATGTTCTTTATGTTCTTAAGTGTTAGCAACAGAAGTCCAGAGGTTATATTACAGCTTTATACATCATTAGTAAGGCCTCACCTAGATTACGCAGCTCAGTTTTGGTCTCCATATTACAGAATGGACATAAATTCGTTAGAAAACATTCAGCGTAGAATGACTAAATTAATACATAGCATTAGAAATCTTCCTTACGAAGAAAGATTGAAGACCCTTAAATTACATTCACTTGTAAGACGTAGAATGAGGGGAGACATGATCGAGGTATACAAGTGGAAAATGGGTATTAACAAAGGAGATATAAATAAGGTCTTGAGGATATCTCTCCAAGAGAGAACCCGCAATAATGGATTCAAGTTAGATAAGTTTAGATTTAGAAAGGATATAGAAAAGTATTGGTTTGGAAATAGGGTAGTTGATGAGTGGAACAGTCTGCCTAGTAGGGTTATTGAAGCTAGGACCTTGGGTAGTTTCAAATTTAGGTCGACCAGGTGCTTCGGCTCCCTCAGTACTCTGGTGATGGACCAGGTACTTCGGCTCCCTCAGTACCCTGGTGATGGACCAGGTGCTTCGGCTCCTTCAGTACCCTGGTGATGGACCAGGTGCCTCGGCTCCTTCAGTACTCTGGTGATTGACCAGGTGCTTCGGCTCCTTCAGTACCCTGGTGATGGACCAGGTGCTTCGGCTCCTGCAGTACCCTGGTGATGGACCAGGTGCCTCGGCTCCTTCAGTACCCTGGTGATGGACCAGGTGCTTCGGCTCCTTCAGTACCCTGGTGATGGACCAGGTGCCTCGGCTCCTTCAGTACCCTGGTGATGGACCAGGTGCTTCGGCTCCCTAAGTACCCTGGTGATGGACCAGGTGCTTCGGCTTATTCAGTGCCCTGGTGATGGACCAGGTGCTTCAGCTCCTTCAGTACCCTATTTTATAGTGCCCTGATTATCAAAGCATATTCCATGGATGGAGTAGGTGGGTTGGGTAGGAGTTTTTGTTTGTGGGATTGGTTTTGGGTTTTGCCTATTGTGGATCAGTTGGCTTGATGCAGTGTTCCTTATTTCTGTGTTCTTGTGAGTGAGAGGGGTTGTGAGTGAGAGGGGTTGTGAGTGGGAGGGGTTGGTGCTGAACGGGACTTGCACAGTTGTGGGGGGGGGAGGGGCGTGGTCGGGGCTTCTTGCTTGGATGGCGATGGGGATGGGTTGCACAAATATTTTTGTTGGTGGGTTGGTTTTGATATGGACCTGCCAAGTATGGGCCAGTAGGCCTTTTGCAGTGTTCCTCCTTTCTTATGTTCTTATGTTCTTATGAGTGAGAGGGGTTGGATTTGAGTGGGACTCGCGCATGAGTGGGTAGAATTGTCAAAGCTTATTTCTTGGGTAGCATTGAAAATTGGGTTGAGCAAATATTCTGTTAGTGGGACGGATTGTGAAGGACCTGCCTAGTATGGGCCAACAGGCCTGCTGCAGTGTTCCTCCTTTCTTATGTTCTTATGTTCTTATGTTCTTACCCCTCTAACCCTTTAAATTATTATAATCGTGGGGAGCACATGTGGGGGGGGGGGGATGGAAGGTATTCAGGCTCAATCCAGGGAACCGGAGCACAGATCCAACTCCCTAGATCAAGAGCCCCTCACCAGCGTCAAGGAACCTCCCCTTTGTATTCTTAAGATACCACTCAAGTACAGCAGACTCCACTTTGTGCTTAGTTATTAGAACATAAGAAAGAAGGAACATTGCAGCAGGCCTACTGGCCCATGCGAGGCAGGTCCACGTCTCCCACCGGCTTAAGCCAATGCCCCAACCCAGCCAGGTCAGGTCACATTCACTTAAGGAATGAGCACGGCATCTGACCTAGTAGCACAAGCTAGTCAGGTCCAACTCACACCCACCTGCACCCACTCATGTATTTATCCAACCTATTTTTAAAACTATACAACGTTTTAGCTTCTATGACGGTACTCGGGAGTTTGTTCCACTCATCCACAACTCTATTACCAAACCAGTGCTTTCCTATATCCTTCCTGAATCTGAATTTATCCAACTTAAAGCCATTGCTGTGAGTCCTGTCAATACTAGATATTTTTAGCACGCTATTTAGGCATCACCTGAGCTACCACACCTTGTTATTCCAGTGTGTAAATAAGGATCACTAGATGGCTCTGTGTTATCATGACTCATTAAGTCGCAATAACACGATTGCAAAAAAAAAAAAATCTTTCACTAAGTTTTAGGACTCTTTTGCTTTGGGTTCAAACCCCACCCGTTCCCTGATCAGCTGTGTGCTAGTTGCTGCTGCTGGTGTTTTACTTGTCAGGAGAACTGTGAAAAATTCTGATGAGGCTGGTGTTAATTATATGATGACGTTACTGTGTCGATCCTCAAGTGTTACGTTGTCTAGCACAGTACTTAACACTGATCAGTTCTTTTATCACCATGATTGTAGAACTTACTGTGAGTTATGTGCTAATTCTAGAGGTCGTTTTGGATGATTTTGCATATTTGGAAAAGTACTTTGATCTTTTCTGATTTCCTAAACTTTTTTTTATGTTTCTTTCGTCTGTTATGAATTATTTTTCTGTTATGTATCGGTAATCTCACAGGTAAATTATTTTTCCTCTCCTGTGATGAGTTCCCAGAGTTTTTCTACTCCCAGAGCCCAGCCAGGTTGTTGCTGCTTGTGGCCCACTGACAGACATCCATCACAGCCTGGTTGATCTGGCACCTGAAGATACTTGTCCAGGTACATCTTGAAGACTTCTACACTTGTTGCAGCAGTGTTTCTGATATCCTCTGGTAATTGTTGAATAATCTGGGACTACGGATGTTGATACAGTGCTCCCTTATTGTCAATGCAGGCACCACAGCCTGGCTGATTAAGAAATGATTTTGGGAACTTATTAAGTTCTCTCTTGAAGACAGCCCGAGATTTGTTGGTAATGCATGGAGAATGCTGAAAAGTCTTGGTTCCTTTACACTTACTGAGTTATCTCTTACTGTACTTACTGTGCACCTGTTTTCCCTTCAAGGTATTGTGCACCGTCTGTCAAGCCACTTGGTGGAGTAGTGTAGGATTCGGGACCAGGAGCTAACTCTCGACCCCCATCAAATACAACTCTGTGAGTGCACTCTGTACACACACACACACACACACACACACACACACACATATATTCTCCATCAAGCAACTCAACTCTCTTATTCACAACACTAACACTTTTGTCCATTGTAGCAAGCCTCCTTCTGGCAGTGCCGACACCCACGCCCATTGGTGTGCTGACGCCCACATCTACGCCCACGCCCACACCCTGAAGCACTCATGTCACTGCCCACACAAAGAACACTCACCACCCACGTTCAGTGAGCCAAGTGTCTCACTCTTCCACTTAAGAAACTCTTCTATTTGAGAAGAGTTACCAAATATGTCCAATACCTGGAGGCAGCCAGATTTGTCCAATACCTGGAGGCAGCCAGATATGTCCAATACCTGGAGGAAGCCAGAATTGTCCAATACCTGGAGGCAGCCAGATAAGTCCAATACCTGGAGGCAGCCAGATATGTCCAATACCTGGAGGTAGCCAGATATGTCCAATACCTGGAGGCAGCCAGATTTGTCCAATACCTGGAGGCAGCCAGATATGTCCATTACCTGGAGACAGCCAGATATGTACAATACCTGAAGGCAGCCAGATATGTCCAATACCTGGAGGCAGCCATATATGTCCAATACCTGGAGGAAGCCAGATATGTCCAATGCCTGCGGGCAGCCAGATATGTAAAATACCTGGAAGCAGCCAAATATGTTCAATACCTGGAGGCAGCCAGATATGTCCAATACCTGGAGGCAGCCACATATGTCCAATACCTGGAGGCAGCCAGATATGTCCAATACTTTAAGGCAGCCAGATATGTCCAATACTTTAAGGCAGCCAGATATGTCCAATACCTAGAGGCATCCAGATATGTCCAATACCTGGAGGCAGCCAGATATGTCCAATACCTGGGGGCAGCCAGATATGTTCAATACCTGGAGGCAGCCAGATATGTCCAATACCTGGAGGCAGCCAGATATGTCCAATACCTGGAGGCAGCCAGATATGTCCAATACCTGGGGGCAGCCAGATATGTCCAATACCTGGAGGCAGCCAGATATGTCTAATACATACCTGAGCTCCACTCAAAAGAGAGTCAGGTGGAGGTGGATGGTTGTAGAAGTGGAGGTGGATGGTTGTAGAAGTGGAGGTGGATGGTTGTAGAAGTGGAGGTGGATGATTGTATAAGTGGAGGTGGATAGTTGTAGAAGTGGAGGTGGATGGTTGTAGAAGTGGAGGTGGATGGTTGTAGAAGTGGAGGTGGATGGTTGTAGAAGTGGAGGTGGATGGTTGTAGAAGTGGAGGTGGATGGTTGTAGAAGTGGAGGTGGATGGTTGTAGAAGTGGAGGTGGATGGTTGTAGAAGTGGACGTGGATGGTTGTAGAAGTGGACGTGGATGGTTGTAAAAGTGGAGGTGGATGATTGTAGAAGTGGAGGTGGATAGTTGTAGAAGTGGACGTTGATTTTTGTAGAAGTGGACGTGGATGGTTGTAGAAGTGGAGGTGGATGGTTGTAGAAGTGGAGGTGGATGGTTGTAGAAGTGGACGTGGATGGTTGTAGAAGTGGAGGTGGATGGTTGTAAAAGTGGAGGTGGATGATTGTAGAAGTGGAGGTGGATAGTTGTAGAAGTGGACGTTGATTTTTGTAGAAGTGGACGTGGATGGTTGTAGAAGTGGAGGTGTATGGTTGTAGAAGTGGACGTGGATGATTGTATAAGTGGAGGTGGATAGTTGTAGAAGTGGAGGTGGATGGTTGTAGAAGTGGAGGTGGATGGTTGTAGAAGTGGAGGTGGATGGTTGTAGAAGTGGAGGTGGATGGTTGTAGAAGTGGAGGTGGATGGTTGTAGAAGTGGAGGTGGATGATTGTATAAGTGGAGGTGGATGATTGTATAAGTGGAGGTGGATAGTTGTAGAAGTGGAGGTGGATGGTTGTAGAAGTGGAGGTGGATGATTGTATAAGTGGAGGTGGATAGTTGTAGAAGTGGAGGTGGATGGTTGTAGAAGTGGAGGTGGATGGTTGTAGAAGTGGAGGTGGATAGTTGTAGAAGTGGAGGTGGATAGTTGTAGAAGTGGAGGTGGATGGTTGTAGAAGTGGAGGTGGATGGTTGTAGAAGTGGAGGTGGATGGTTGTAGAAGTGGAGGTGGATAGTTGTAGAAGAGGAGGTGGATGGTTGTGCTGGATCTGACATGATTCACAGTCCTGAGATGTCACCCACCATCAATACCAGGGTTCGACTCCAGCTACTGATTTGTGTGTTGTTACTGAAACAACAGTGAGGGGAGGTGCTATGTGTTGTGTTACTGAAACAACAGTGAGGGGAGGTGCTATGTGTTGTGTTACTGAAACAACAGTGAGGGAAGGTGCTATGTATTGTGTTACTGAAACAACAGTGAGGGAAGGTGCTATGTGTTGTGTTACTGAAACAACAGTGAGGGGAGGTGCTATGTGTTGTGTTACTGAAACAACAGTGAGGGGAGGTGCTATATGTTGTGTTACTGAAACAACAGTGAGCGAAGGTGCTATGTGTTGTGTTACTGAAACAACAGTGAGGGGAGGTGCTATGTGTTGTGTTACTGAGACAACAGTGAGGGAAGGTGCTATGTGTTGTGTTACTGAAACAACAGTGAGGGGAGGTGCTGTATGTTGTGTTACTGAAACAACAGGGAGGGAAGGTGCTATGTGTTGTGTTACTGAAACAACAGTGAGGGAAGGTGCTATGTGTTGTGTTACTGAAACAACAGTGAGGGAAGGTGCTATATGTTGTGTTACTGAAACAACAGTGAGGGAAGGTGCTGTATGTTGTGTTACTGAAACAACAGTGAGGGGAGGTGCTATGTGTTGTGTTACTGAAACAACAGTGAGGGAAGGTGCTATGTGTTGTGTTACTGAAACAACAGTGAGGGAAGGTGCTATGTGTTGTGTTACTGAAACAACAGTGAGGGGAGGTGCTGTGTGTTGTGTTACTGAAACAACAGTGAGGGAAGGTGCTGTGTGTTGTGTTACTGAAACAACAGTGAGGGGAGGTGCTATGTGTTGTGTTACTGAAACAACAGTGAGGGGAGATGTTATGTGTTGTGTTACTGAAACAACAGTGAGGGAAGGTGCTATGTGTTGTGTTACTGAAACAACAGTGAGGGGAGGTGCTGTGTGTTGTGTTACTGAAACAACAGTGAGGGGGAGAAGCTATGTGTTGTGTTATTGAAACAACAGTGAGGGGAGGTGCTATGTGTTGTGTTACTGAAACAACAGTGAGGGGAGGTGTTATGTGTTGTGTTACTGAAACAGCATTGAGGATAAACTGTTGTGTATTCGTGTGTGTTGTGCTGTAGCTGTCATCTGAGGGGGTCGATTCACAGCACCAATTATCATCTCTTAACTACTCTCACTTATCCTGAGATATTCCTCACTTACAAGCCCTCATCATACCTGTTACTGTGTACATCAATAGTGAGAAATGCCGACATGTGTGTGAATGATGGATAAGACACATGTGCAACAGTTGGGTAACTTTATTGTGGAAACGTTTCGCCCACCAATGGTTTCCTCAGTCCAATACAGAGAAGAAGGGTTGTAGATCAGGAGTTTGAAGTGATCAGTCCCTCAGCCTGGATTCGATGTACTCACATTGACTGAGGGACTGATTACCTCAAACTCCTTCTGACTTTCAACCATTCTTCTCTGTATTGGACTGAGGAAGCCACTGGTGGGCGAAACGTTTCCTCGACAAAGATACCCAAGTACGTATATGTTGAAATAGTATAAAGTACCGATAAGCTGATGATTATGACACATGTGCAGCTGTTGCACATGTGTCTTACACCCCCGAAGTGTTGCACATGTGTCTTACAAACACCCAAGTGTTGCACATGTGTTTACATCCCCCCAAGTGTTGCACATGTGTCTTGCACACACCCAAGTGTTGCACATGTGTCTTAAACCCCCCTAAGTGTTGCACATGTGTCTTGCACACACCCAAGTGTTGCACATGTGTCTTACACACCCCAAGTGTTGCACATGTGTCTTACACCCCCAAGTGTTGCACGTGTGTCTTACAAACCCCAAGTGTTGCAATGTCCCCCAAGTGTTGCACGTGTCTTACACACCCCAAGTGTTGCACGTGTGTCTTACACCCCAAGTGTTGCACGTGTGTCTTACACACACCCAAGTGTTGCACGTGTGTCTTACACCCCCAAGTGTTGCACGTGTGTCTTACACACCCCCAAGTGTTGCACGTGTGTCTTACACACCCCAAGTGTTGCACATGTGTCTTACACACACCCAAGTGTTGCACGTGTGTCTTACACCAAAGTGTTACACGTGTCTTACACCCCCCAAGTGTTGCACGTGTGTCTTACACACCCCAGTGTTGCACGTGTGTCTTACACCCCCAAGTGTTGCACGTGTGTCTTACACACCCCAAGTGTTGCACGTGTCTTACACCCCTAGTGTGCACGTGTGTCTTACACACACCCAAGTGTTGCACGTGTCTTACACACCCAAGTGTTGCACGTGTCTTGCACACACCCTGTGTTGCACTGTGTCTTACAACACCCAAGTGTTGCACTGTGTCTTACAACACCCAGTGTTGCAAAGTGTCTTACACCCCCAAGTGTTGCACATGTGTCTTACACACCCAAGTGTTGCACTGTGTCTTAAACCCCAAGTGTTGCACTGTGTCTTCACACCCCAAGTGTTGCACGTGTGTCTTACACACCCCAAGTGTTGCACTGTGTCTTACACCCCCAAGTGTTGCACGTGTGTCTTACACCACCCAAGTGTTGCACGTGTCTTACACCCCAAGTGTTGCACGTGTGTCTTACACCCCCAAGTGTTGCACGTGTGTCTTACACACCCAAGTGTTGCACTGTGTCTTACACACCCCAAGTGTTGCACGTGTCTTACACCCCCAAGTGTTGCACGTGTGTCTTACACACCCAAGTGTTGCACGTGTGTCTTACACCCCAAGTGTTGCACGTGTGCTTACACCCCCAAGTGTTGCACGTGTGTCTTCACACCCCAAGTGTTGCACGTGTTCTTACACCCCCAAGTGTTGCACGTGTGTCTTACACACCCCAAGTGTTGCACGTGTGTCTTACACCCCCAAGTGTTGCACGTGTGTCTTACACACCCCAAGTGTTGCACGTGTGTCTTACACACCCCAAGTGTTGCACGTGTGTCTTACACACCCCCAAGTGTTGCACGTGTGTCTTACACCCCCAAGTGTTGCACATGTGTCTTACACACCCCAAGTGTTGCACGTGTGTCTTACACCCCCCAAGTGTTGCACGTGTGTCTTACACCCCCAAGTGTTGCACATGTGTCTTACACACCCCAAGTGTTGCACGTGTGTCTTACACCCCAAGTGTTGCACGTGTGTCTTACACCCCCCAAGTGTTGCACATGTGTCTTACACACCCCAAGTGTTGCACGTGTGTCTTACACCCCCAAGTGTTGCACATGTGTCTTACACCCCCCCAAGTGTTGCACGTGTATCTTACACCCCCAAGTGTTGCACATGTGTCTTACACCCCCAAGTGTTGCACTAGTGTGTCTTACACCCCAAGTGTTGCACATGTGTCTTACACCCCCAAGTGTTGCACGTGTGTCTTACACCCCCAAGTGTTGCACATGTGTCTTACACCCCCCAAGTGTTGCACGTGTGTCTTACACACCCAAGTGTTGCACATGTGTCTTACACACCCCAAGTGTTGCACGTGTGTCTTACACACCCCAAGTGTTGCACGTGTGTCTTACACACCCCAAGTGTTGCACGTGTGTCTTACACCCCCAAGTGTTGCACGTGTGTCTTACACCCCCAAGTGTTGCACGTGTGTCTTACACCCCAAGTGTTGCACTGTGTCTTACACCCCAAGTGTTGCACGTGTCTAACTTACAGCACCCCCAAGTGTTGCACATGTGTCTTACACCCCCAAGTGTTGCACGTGTGTCTTACACACCCCAAGTGTTGCACGTGTCTTACACACCCCAAGTGTTGCACGTGTGTCTTACACACCCCAAGTGTTGCACGTGTGTCTTACACACCCCAAGTGTTGCACGTGTGTCTTACACACACCCAAGTGTTGCACGTGTGAGTTACACCCCCAAGTGTTGCACGTGTGTCTTACACCCCCAAGTGTTGCACGTGTGTCTTACACCCCCCCAAGTGTTGCACGTGTGTCTTACACCCCCCAAGTGTTGCACATGTGTCTTACACACCCGCAAGTGTTGCACGTGTGTCTTACACCCACCCAAGTGTTGCACGTGTGTCTTACACACCCCAAGTGTTGCACGTGTGTCTTACACACCCCCAAGTGTTGCGCGTGTGTCTTACACACCCCCAAGTGTTGCACATGTGTCTTAAGTGTGCGACCCTCCACTCACGTGTACGACCCTCCACTAACGTGTACGCCCCTCCACTCACGTGTACGTCCCTCCACTCACGTGTACGTCCCTCCACTCACGTGTACGACCCTCCACTCACGTGTACGACCCTCCACTCACGTGTACGTCCCTCCACTCACGTGTACGTCCCTCCACTCACGTGTACGTCCGTCAACTCACGTGTACGTCCCTCCACTCACGTGTACGACTCTTCACTAACGTGTACGACCCTCCACTCACGTGTACGACTCTTCACTCACGTGTACGACCCTCCACTCACGTGTACGACCCTCAATTCACGTGTACGTCCCTCCACTCACGTGTACGTCCCTCCACTCACGTGTATGACTTTTCACTCTCGTGTACGACCCTCCACTCACGTGTGCGCCCCTCCACTCACGTGTACGACCCTCCACTCACGTGTACGCCCCTCTACTCACGTGTACGACCCTCCCCTCACGTGTACGACCCTCCACTCACGTGTACGGTGTGAGGTACAACCTTCCTTTTATATCTTTGTTATACAATTGATGAGTTTCAAGTCTTCTTCTGGAGCCCGGCCATGGGCCAGTCTCGTCTAATGATAGCCTGATCAACCAGGCTGTTGTTGCTGGTGATTCGCTGCCCCTATATATTCTTGTTCTCATTTCACTTATGCATCCGATAAGACACATGTACAACAGTTAGGTATCTTTATTCCGAAACGTTTCGCCTACACAGTAGGCTTCTTCAGTCGCGTAGAGTTAGCAGGAGGAGCAGAGATGTGAAGACGATGTCATCAGTCCAGCGTCCTTGAAGACATAGTTTTGAGGGGGTCAGTCCCTCAGCCTAGAGAAGAGTTTTACTCCATAGTCTGGCTATGGGACTGACCACCTCAAAACTACGTCTTCAAGGGTGATGGACTGATTACATCGTCTCTACATCTCTACTATTTCAAACCTCCAGCAGAAATATTTGTCTAACCCATTTTTATACTACCCATGTAATTGTTTTATCACCTTTTACTCATGTGCAAATTGATTGTTCTACCTTATTGTATTACTACTACTACTACGACTTATATCACTACTACTTCTACCACCACTAGTATTACACCTCACTTGGAGAGTATATATATACCCTCTGTGTCCATGTATTGCTTGTAACAGCTTGACAAAGCTCCTGGAGAGCGAAACGTTGCCACAATAAAATGTCTCATTAGTTGCATTTGTGTCCTTTTACTTAACTATTTCTGATGTACTCGACTGAAGAAGTCTACTGTGTGGGCGAAACGTTTCAGAATAAAGATACCTAACTGTTGCACTTGTGTCTTACCAACCTGTAGGTATTGTATTCCTTACCACATTCACTCATTTGTTTCATACTTATTCTCTACTAGTCTACCAATCTATCAGTCTACCAATCTACCAGTTTACCAATCTACCAGCCTACCAATCTACCAGTTTACAATCTACCAGCCTACCAATCTACCAGTTTACCAATCTTCCAATCTACCAATTTACCAATCTACCAGTTTACCAATCTACAAGTTTACCAATCTACCAGTCTACCACCAGTGAAAAACGTTTAGTTTCCACTTCCCGTTGACAAAGCAGGACAATGGTATTTCCTTGGATAGTTACTGTCTACCAACTTACCTGTGACTGGTTTCGAGGGATTGTCTACCAACACGGCCCTGCCTGGGGACGGGCAACATTACTGATTGCCTATTCAACCAGGCTGTTGCTATTTGCAGCCTGGGTCATCTATTACTCGGCGAAGATTGCGGTCCAGTTTCCCTTCAAGAGATCTATATTTGTTTTCTGTAATATTTCTGATATCTGCTGGTATCAGGTTGAAGAGTCGTGGACCACGCATGTTGACAGTGTTATCTCATTGTGTTCACGACGCCCCTTGAGTGGAAGAACACTGCAGCAGGCCTACTGGCCCATACAAGGCAGGTCTCTCTCAAAACCAACCATTGCCACCCGCCCACTTGTACAACCTTTCCCAAAACTACCAAAGTATTTGCTTCAGTACCAAAGGTACTACACTTCCTCTCTTATCTCTCGCTCCAGTATGTTGCTATATTTGTATGTATCTTTGGGACTAGGCCTTCAAATATCTTCTATGTATATATTATCACATGGTTCAACTCGGGTAATAAACAACCTCTGTACATTTCCAGCTCTGATATCTCTCCTGCATTGAAGGAAGCTGTGGGCACATGAACAATATTCCAGACGAAGGGGCACAAATGATCTGGAAAAACGGACACAAATGCAGTATAATGCGATCCTTTATTGACTACGTTTCGCCCTCACAGTGGGCTTGATCAAGTCACAAACAGATCTACCTGAACAGATGTTTGTTGTTTGATTCATCAGAAACATGTCCTGACACGGGTCTTAATCCTAAGATGACCGTCTGAGGATCTCCAAGAGATGGTGATGTAATTCAGGTGTTGTGTGGCCGCGATCAGGGTCTTGCTGTAGTCCCTGTGCGTTCCACAACAAAACATTTGAAGTTCAACAGCAGACTCAGGTCATCAGGCTCCATCATTGTATCTGGGACCTGTAAATTTGCAAATAAACGCATGGACTCTGTTTTGTCCATCATGCATGTGTTCACGAAGATCTTTACAATAATTCTGAATGTCTCTTTGTTTTCTTCTGAGTCTCTCAGGTCGACTATGATATCGGTGAAACATGTGAGAGTCGATATTATTTGTCGACTCAGGAGTAATACGGGATGTTATGCTATGCTTTCTTGGGTTACAACACTCCTTAATGGTGACTGTTGTGGTGCGTTGGCTGTAGCCTCTTCTTGTATCATGGGGTTCGTTGGCTGTAGCCTGTTCTTGTATCATGGGGTTCGTTGGCTGTAGCCTGTTCTTGTATCATGGGGTTCGTTGGCTGTAGCCTGTTCTTGTATCATGGGGTTCGTTAGCTGTAGCCTCTTCTTGTATCATGGGGTTCGTTGGCTGTAGCCTCTTCTTGTATCATGGGGTTCGTTGGCTGTAGCCTCTTCTTGTATCATGGGGTTCGTTGGCTGCTGCTGATGTCGGGTGGGGGAAGGTGGGAAGCTGGCCGAGCAAGGGCGTGACCCCGCTGCCGATGTTTCCTCGGCTTCGTTCGTTGCTGTGGCCAGGGAAGTGGCTTCGTTCGTTGCTGTGGCCGGGGAAGTGGCTTCGTTCGTTGCTGTGGCCGGGGAAGTGGCTTCGTTCGTTGCTGTGGTCGGGGAAGTTGCTTCGTTCGTTGCTGTGGTCGGGGAAGTGGCTTCGTTCGTTGCTGTGGTCGGGGAAGTGGCTTCGTTCGTTGCTGTGGTCGGGGAAGTGGCTTCGTTCGTTGCTGTGGTCGGGGAAGTGGCTTCGTTCGTTGCTGTGGCCGGGGAAGTGGCTTCGTTCGTTGCTGTGGCCGGGAAGTGGCTTCGTTCGTTGCTGTGGCCGGGAAGTGGCTTCGTTCGTTGCTGTGGCCGGGGAAGTGGCTTCGTTCGTTGCTGTGGCCGGGGAAGTGGCTTCGTTCGTTGCTGTGGCCGGGGAAGTGGCTTCGTTCGTTGCTGTGGCCGGGGAAGTGGCTTCGTTCGTTGCTGTGGCCGGGGAAGTGGCTTCGTTCGTTGCTGTGGCCGGGGAAGTGGCTTCGTTCGTTGCTGTGGCCGGGGAAGTGGCTCTGCATTCCACATTACTGTAGCTTCCTCTGGACGAGGCTGCTGCTCAGTGGTGAGGGTTCTACTTGGTGTTGGAGGCTGGACAACCGGGGTTTTCCACGCTGCCTTGACACTGCAGAGCCTCTCCAGGCAGTGTAGGTTCCAAGCATGATGTTCCGTGCCACAGTGTGAACATCTAGGTTCCGTAGCTTCACCTTTCTTAAGTTTATCCAAGCAGTCTTTGGTCGGGTGAGGCCCGTTACAGATGCCGCATATTTCCTTTAACTGACATCGGGCACTGATGTGGTTGTACATCTGGCACTTGAAGCACCTCAAAGGTTCTGGACCTGGTATTTTCCCCAGCAACCGAGATCCAGTTGAGTTAGGAGAGGTCCATTATGTTGGATCAAGACCTGCCTCGTAGGTACGTTGCCGTCCTTCTTTCCTTGGAGCTGTTTAACTTACAAAATGTTTTTGTTACTGTAGATTGCATCGAGAGGCATGTCTAGTGTATAGCGCATTAGTACGCATTTTGTTACCCATTCTATGGGTTTTAGTTCTGTTAGGGCAAGTGGTGGTTCTAGGTCGTTCACCTTCTACAGTACCTCACAAGACTCTGTGTTTCGGGGAGTGATAATGATCTCTCCTTTCAGATTTGGGGACAGTAATATCTTCAGGCCATATTACTTCTCAAGATGAACTATAGCAGAATAAGGGATGTCGTGGTGTCCTTTGCTTATCGACCTCAATTTGTTGCCTGCAGATGGCTTGGCTTGCCCGATCTGAGGGAAGGTAACATTGTCTCCTCTGGGGCTTCGGGGTTCCTGTTACCTGCCAACCTTCTCCATCCAGTATATCTGGGGTTGGGATGAGTGTTTCATGATCCATCACTGTCTCACTGACCTGGCTGGTTTCACTGCTGTCCCAGGAGTCCAGTGAAGGGTCTCGCAGCTTCGCCAGAATTGCGCCCCACATTTCCAAATTCGAGTCCTCTGTTGAGTCATTGGAACATCGTAAGGTCTTTCTTTCGGAAAAAGCCATGTCACAGTCACGAGAATATAATTCACTTGAGCAGAGACTACATTGAGTATACATATGGTGGAGAGTCAGGTGGAGAATGTTGTGGAGGTTGGATCTGAGAGGGACCTGCACAGGATGGGCAAGTAGATATATTGTTATGTAGGAAAACGATAAAGTTTATACCATTTATCTCCATTTAAGAAATATCATCACTGGCATTATTTTTACTTGGTATCAAGATTCTCACTATCCAGACCCACGAAACCGTAATAACACGATTGCAAACAAACCACGGTACGGGTGGGATTAGAACCCATGGCGAGTGACTCGTAAAGCCAGCTGGCCCAGTGGTTTACGCACTGGCCTGGAGTTTTACGACTCGCTTGCCATGGGTTCTAACCTCACCCACGGGGGGTGGAAATCGTTAGCTCAAGTACTTTCACACTTCTCAGTGCGTCATGAGGAGCTATGCAATGTTGCAAGGCAGCAAATGAAGGATTGAGGGGAAGTTTTCCCAGAGTAGCGCAGCGTAGGTTGACACCAGCCGCAGTCTCTGTGAGAGTCATAATGTCAGCCAACAGAATCTGGCACGAAATTTAGAGACGATGCACAAAACAGTATGCTTGACCTATGGAATATAACCAGCGGTAGTTAGTGTCAGGGGCATTCTGAGCAGCTGAGTCATTCACAGGATCTGTAAATTTCCTCTTGGACGCTGTCAAGGAGTGTATGCACATGCAAACTGAATGAGATACATGTATACATGGGAGTGTATGAATATAGATTGAATGGGATACATGAGTATATTATTCCTTTCTAATTTAAGTCCGGGAAATAAGACTTTTGATGGAAAAACAAGTGATTTTGAACAAGCTTATTATGATCACACTGTCAAACATATATAACTGTGATCATGTCAGACATACAGAAATGTTATCATACTGTCAACATGGGAAATTTTCCTGCCTTGACATGTTATTACCATAATTCCATTATCATAATAAACGCCCTAACATCATCCGTGTCACCCATCATTAAGGAACCTAATTTCAGCTGTTAGTCCTGTCAGGGAGATTTTTGTAGAAAACCTACGATCGTCTCTTATGTGGAGACAAATTCAGCTCACTGAGTCTAGCTTACTGACCTGAAGCTTAACCAACACATGAGTGTCTTTCGGTAGTGTTAAAACCTCGTTGTTATTAAATCTGGTTGTTCCAACCTGGTTGTTCCAACCTGGTTGTCCCAACCTGGTTGTCCCAATAGTTGATGACGATAACACAAGTTAAAACTCACATTGATAAATTAGACACATGTGCAACACTTGGGTATCTGTATTGAGGAAACGTTTCGCCCCACAGTGGCTTCATCAGTCCTATCTTCATCGTTAGACAAGACAAAAATTAGAAGCGTCGGACACAGAATTTGTTTGGCTACAGTTCCTGGAGGGTCGTGAAAAACTAATCTTGGGTGTTATTAGCCCCTGATAGCGAGTGCAGTAACCTTGTATGGGACAAAATTCATAAAGCATCTACATAAGAATATGTTGTGTTAATGGGAGATTTTAATTTTAGACAAATTGACTGGAGCAATTTGTCAGGAAATCTTGAGTCACGTGACTTTCTTGATACGATTCTGGATTGTTTTTTAAAAGTTGGTGACAGAACCAACTAGAGGAAATAACCTGCTTGACTTAGTTCTTGCCAATAAGGAATCACTATAAATAATCTTGAGGTTAATGATGAGCTTGGGGAAAGCGATCACAAATCACCCAGCTCCAATATAACATGGAAATACTCTAATAACTACAATCAAGTCTCTGTCCCTGACTTCCGCTTGGCCAATTTCAAGGGACTGAGAAATTACCTGGGTGGGTTGAACTGGAATGACCTGACTATGGGTCAACTAGCTGGTGATGAGTGCCGTTATGACATTTTTCAGAGCATAGTGCTAGCAGCTCTGACTACTTATGCTCAAAATAGGAAAATTAAATTTAACTATGATGATCTCATTAGTCAAAATAGAGGCATTTACAGGCAAATCAAAAGAGGAGATGGGCGGTTAAGAAATCAATATATTCAATTAAACAGAGGAATAAAAAAGGGAATAAGAAAAGCAAAACGAGATATTGAGGTTAAAGTCGCAAGGGATTCAAATAGTAACCCAAACGGTTTCTTTCAGGGATACAGTAATAAGATTAGGGACCAGAGCAACAAACATGACAGTATAAAAGAACACACACAAGAACAAACACAGCAGGTATAACAGAAGAAACACAAGAACAAAACCGAATAACAGAACACAACATAAGAACAAATACAACAGAATAACAGAACAGCACACAACATAATAACAACAGCAGTAAAACTGAATACAACATAACATAAACAAATACAGAATAACAGAACAAACCTAAGAACAAACACAGCAGGATAACAGAACACAAGTACAAACACAACAGGATAACAGAACACAAGAACAAACACAACAGGATAACAGAACACACGAGCAAACACAGCAGAATAACAGAACACAAGAACAAACACAGCAGGATAACAGAACACAAGAACAAACACAGCAGGATAACAGAACACAAGAACAAACACAGCAGGATAACAACACAAGAACAAACACAGCAAGATAGCAGAACACAAGAACAAACACAGCAGAATAACAGAACACAAGAACACAGCAGGATAACAGAACACAAGAACAAACACAGCAGGATAACAGAACACAAGTACAAACACAGCAGGATAACAGAACACAAGAACAAACACAGAAGGATAACAACACAAGAACAAACACAGCAGGATAACAACACAAGAACAAACACAGCAGGATAACAACACAAGAACAAACACAGCAGGATAACAAAACACAAGAACACAGCAGGATAACAGAACACAAGAACAAACACAGCAGGATAACAGAACACAAGAACAAACAGCAGGATAACAGAACACATCAAGAACAAGCACAACAGAATAACAGAACACAAGAATAAACACAGCAGGATCACAGAACACAAGAACAAACACAGCAGGATAACAGAACACAAGTACAAACACAGCAGGAAAACAGAACACATCAAGAACAAACACAGCAGGATAACAGAACACAAGAACACAGCAGGATAACAGAACACAAGTACAAACACAGCAGGATAACAGAACACATCAAGAACAAACACAGCAGGATAACAGAACACAAGAACAAACACAGCAGGATAACAGAACACAAGTACAAACAGCAGGATAACAGAACACATCAAGAACAAACACAGCAGGATAACAGAACACAAGAACAAACACAGCAGGATAACAGAACACAAGTACAAACACAGCAGGATAACAGAACACATCAAGAACAAACACAGCAGGATAACAGAACACAAGAACAAACACAGAAGAATAGAACACAAGAACAAACACAGCAGGATAACAGAACACAAGAACAAACACAGCAGGATAACAGAACACAAGAACAAACACAGCAGGATAACAGAACACAAGAACAAACACAGCAGGATAACAGAACACAAGAACAAACACAGCAGGATAACAGAACACAAGAACAAACACAGCAGGATAACAGAACACAAGAACAAACACAGCAGGATAACAGAACACAAGAACAAACACAGCAGGATAACAGAACACAAGAACAAACACAACAGGATAACAGAACACAAGAACAAACACATCAGGATAACAGAACACAAGAACAAACACAGCAGGATAACAGAACACAACACAACAAGTACATTTTTACCAACAATTATGTATTAGTATGTGTCATATATACATAATATACAGCCGTGTTATTGGTGGACAAGGGAAGTAATTGCTGCATGTATCACCTGTTTAGAGCGCCATTGTGGATACATATATCACACACATGTGTTATCGCTTAATGGATCAGGGGGGGGGGGGTCATCGCCCCCGCGCCTCGCTCTCAGGTCTAATCAGGGAAATATAAGAGGAAGTATCTTGAATCAGATCCTGATTATCCGGTCTGTGGTTCGTACGTTGGATTGTGTGGAGAGCACTAACAACCTGGTTGATCAGGCCTTCATTATTTAGGACTGGTCTGGGAGGAGGCCGAGGGGGCGTTGACCCCCGAAACATTCTTCAAGTATCCTTCATGTATCCCCCAAGTATCCTCCATATACCCTTCATGTATCCATGTATTCTTCAGGTATCCTTCATGTATCCTTTATGTATCCTCCATGTACCCTTGATGTATCCATGTATTCTTCAAGTATCCATTATTTATCTTTTCAAATAACCTTCAGGTATCCTTCAAGTGTCTTTCAGGTATCATTTAAGTATCCTTCAGGTATCCTTCAAGTATCATTTAAGTATCCTTCAGGTATCATTTAAGTATCCTTCAGGTATCCTTTAATATCCTTTAAGTATCCTTTAGGTATCGTTCAGATTACCTTCAGGTATCCTTCAGGTATCCTTTAAGTATCCTTTAAGTATCCTTTAGGTATCGTTCAGATTACCTTCAGGTATCCTTCAGGTATCCTTTAAGTATCCTTTAGGTATCGTTCAGATTACCTTCAGGTATCCTTCAGGCACAATCCTGAAAGACAGCAATTCCCTTCAGTAATAAGACAGACGGTAAGTCGCTAGTTACATTTACTTGTCATCTTACGAGAGAGAGTTGAGAGCATCAATCTTAGCAGAGTGCAAAACGTTTACCAGGCTTCCCTTTCACTGATGAAATTCAAGTCATTCTAGTTACGTGTTCTGCCCCACGACGTAAACTTTTCTAAATATCAGTCAACGCTCATGATAGTTCAGCATTATACACAATTTTTTATTTTTAAAGGGGTGGAGGGGTAAGCCAGCGGAAGGCCTCGGTCAGATGACCAAAAGCTCAAGTGGCGGGTTATTATACTGAACACCCGCGTCAGGAAACACTTGTCCTGTTTCCTGACCAATCTTACCTAACCAAACATTATTATGCTGATTTATAACTAGGTTAGCCAAGGGAAGGTCACAGTCACATCACCAAAACCTCCACTAAAAAAAATCACTCTTAATAAAGCAAAGAGCGAAACGTTGTGCCAGTCAAAGCGTCTTCCGAAATTACTCTTGGCTTTTGTGGGTACTACGTTACGCCCAGCGAGCAACACAGTGTTACTGAGGCTTGTGTATTGGTGGCAGCGAGCAACACATATTACACACTACCTTATTTACCTCATCTATGCGTATGTTAGTGTTACTGAGGCTTGTGTATTGGTGGCAGCGAACACCACAGTGTTACTGAGGCTTGTGTATTGGTGGCAGCGAGCACCACAGTGTTACTGAGGCTTGTGTATTGGAGGCACCGAGCACCACAGTGTTACTGAGGCTTGTGTATTGGTGGCAGCGAGCACCACAGTGTTACTGAGGCTTGTGTATTGGAGGCAGCGAGCACCACAGTGTTACTGAGGCTTGTGTATTGGAGGCAGCGAGCACCACAGTGTTACTGATGCTTGTGTATTGGTGGCAGCGAGCAACACAGTGTTACTGAGGCTTGTGTATTGGTAACAGCGAGCACCACAGTGTTACTGAGGCTTGTGTATTGGTGGCAGTGAGCACCACAGTGTTACTGAGGCTTGTGTATTGGAGGCAGCGAGCACCACAGTGTTACTGAGGCTTGTGTATTGGAGGCACCGAGCACCAGTGTTACTGAGGCTTGTGTATTGGAGGCAGCGAGCACCACAGTGTTACTGAGGCTTGTGTATTGGAGGCAGCGAGCACCACAGGGTTACTGAGGCTTGTGTATTGGTGGCAGTGAACACCACAGTGTTACTGAGGCTTGTGTATTGGAGGCAGCGAGCACCACAGTGTTACTGAGGCTTGTGTATTGGAGACAGCGAGCACCACAGTGTTACTGAGGCTTGTGTATTGGAGGCAGCGAGCACCATAGTGTTACTGAGGCTTGTGTATTGGAGGCAGTGAGCACCACAGTGTTACTGAGGCTTGTGTATTGGAGGCAGCGAGAACCACAGTGTTACTGAGGCTTGTGTATTGGAGGCAGTGAGCACCACAGTGTTACTGAGGCTTGTGTATTGGAGGCAGTGAGCACCATAGTGTTACTGAGGCTTGTGTATTGGAGGCAGTGAGCACCACAGTGTTACTGAGGCTTGTGTATTGGAGGCAGCGAGCACCACAGTGTTACTGAGGCTTGTGTATTGGAGGTAGTGAGCACCACAGTGTTACTGAGACTTGTGTATTGGAGGCAGTGAGCACCACAGTGTTACTGAGGCTTGTGTATTGGAAGCAGTGAACACCACAGTGTTACTGAGGCTTGTGTATTGGAGGCAGTGAACACCATAGTGTTACTGAGGCTTGTGTATTGAGGCAGTGAGCACCACAGTGTTATTGAGGCTTGTGTATTGAGAGCGAGCACCACAGTGTTACTGAGCTTGGTATTGGGCAGTGAGCACCACATGTTGAGGCTTGTGTATTGAGGCAGTGAGCACCACAGTGTTACTGAGGCTTGTGTATTGAAGCAGTAAACACCACAGTGTTACTGAGGCTTGTGTATTAGGCAGAGCACCACAGTGTTACTGAGGCTTGTGTATTGAGGCAGCGAGCACCACAGTTACTGAGGCTAGTGTATTGAGGCAGTGAGCACCACAGTGTACTGAGGCTTGTGTATTGGAGGCAGCGAGAACCACAGTGTTACTGAGGCTTGTGTATTGAGGCAGTGAGCACCACAGTGTTACTGAGGCTTGTGTATTGAGGCAGTGAGCACCATAGTGTTACTGAGGCTTGTGTATTGGAGGCAGTGAGCACCACAGTGTTACTGAGGCTTGTGTATTGAGGCAGCGAGCACCACAGTGTTACTGAGGCTTGTGTATTGAGGCAGTGAGCACCACGTGTTACTGAGGCTTGTGTATTGGAGGCAGGAGCACCACAGTGTTTGAGGCTTGTGTATTGAAGCAGTGAACACCACAGTGTTACTGAGGCTTGTGTATTGAGGCAGGGCACCACAGTGTTATGAGGCTTGTGTATTGGAGGCAGCGAGCACCACAGTGTTACTGAGGCTTGTGATTGAGGCAGGAGCACCACAGTGTTACTGAGGCTTGTGATTGAGGCAGTGAGCACCACAGTGTTACTGAGGCTTGTGTATTGAGGCAGCGAGCACCACAGTGTTACTGAGGCTTGTGTATTGAGGCAGCGAGCACCCAGTGTTACTGAGGCTTGTGTATTGGAGGCAGTGAGCACCACAGTGTTACTGAGGCTTGTGTTGAGGTAGGAGCACCACAGTGTTACTGAGGCTTGTGTATTGGTGCAGCGAGCACCACAGTGTTACTGAGGCTTGTGTATTTATGGCAGGAGCACCACAGTGTTACTGAGGCTTGTGTATTGGTGGCAGCGAGCACCACAGTGTTACTGAGGCTTGTGTATTGGTGGCAGCGAGCACCAGTGTTACTGAGGCTTGTGTATTGGTGGCAGCGAGCACCACAGTGTTACTGAGGCTTGTGTATTGGTAACAGCGAGCACGACAGTGTTACTGAGGCTTGTGTATTGGAGGCAGTGAGCACCAGTGTTACTGACGCTTGTGTATTGGTGGCAGCGAGCACCACAGTCTTACTAAGGATTGTGTATTGAAGGCAGCGAGCACAACAGTGTTACTGAGGCTTGTGTATTGAGGCAGCGAGCACCACAGTGTAACTGAGGCTTGTGTATTGGAGGCAGCGAGCACCACAGTGTTACTGAGGCTTGTGTATTGGAGGCCGCGATCACCACAGTGTTACTGAGGCTTGTGTATTGGAGGCAGGATCACCACAGTGTTACTGAGGCTTGTGTATTGAGGCAGTGAGCACCACAGTGTTACTGAGGCTTGGTATTGAGGCAGCGAGCACCACAGTGTTACTGAGGCTTGTGTATTAGGCAACGAGCACCAGTGTTACTGAGGCTTGTGTATTGGAGGCAGGAGCACCACTGGTACTGAGGCTTGTGTATTGAGGCAGCGAGCACCACTGTGTTACTGAGGCTTGTGTATTGAGGCAGCGAGCACCACAGTGTTACTGAGGCTTGTGATTGGAGGCAGCGAACACCACAGTGTTACTGAGGCTTGGTTTTGGGAGACAGCGAGCAACAGTGTTACTGAGGCTTGTGTATTGGAGACAGTGAGCACCACAGTGTTACTGAGGCTTGTGTATTTGGGCAGAGCACCACAGTGTTACTGAGGCTTGTGTATTGGGCAGAGCACCACAGTGTTAATGAGGCTGTGTATTGAGCAGCGAGCACCACAGTGTTACTGAGGCTTGTGTATTGAGGCAGCGAGCACCACAGTGTTACTGAGGCTTGTGTATTGGAGGCAGCGAGCACCAGTGTTACTGAGGCTTGTGTATTGAGGCAGCGAGCACCACAGTGTTACTGAGGCTTGTGTATTGGAGGCAGGAGCACCACAGTGTTACTGAGCCTGTGTATTGGAGGCAGCGAGCACCAGTGTTACTGAGGCTTGTGTATTGAGGCAGTGAGCACTACAGTGTTACTGAGGCTTGTGTATTGGAGGCAGCGAGCACCACAGTGTTACTGAGGCTTGTGTATTGGAGGCAGCGAGCACCACAGTGTTACTGAGGCTTGTGTATTGGAGGACAGCGAGCACCACAGTGTTACTGAGGCTTGTGTATTGGAGGCACGAGCACCAGTGTTACTGAGGCTTGTGTATTGGAGGCAGCGAGCACCACAGTGTTACTGAGGCTTGTGTATTGGAGGCAGCGAGCACCACAGGGTTACTGAGGCTTGTGTATTGGAGACAGCGAGCACCACAGTGTTACTGAGGCTTGTGTATTGGAGGCACCGAGCACCACAGTGTTACTGAGGCTTGTGTATTGGAGGCAGCGAGCACCACAGTGTTACTGAGGCTTGTGTATTGGAGACAGCGAGCACCACAGTGTTACTGAGGCTTGTGTATTGGAGGAGCGAGCACCACAGTGTTACTGAGGCTTGTGTATTGGAGCAGCGAGCACCACAGTGTTACTGAGGCTTGTGTATTGGAAAGCAGCGAGCACCACAGTGTTACTGAGGCTTGTGTATTGGAGGCAGCGAGCACCACAGTGTTACTGAGGCTTGTGTATTGGAGGCAGTGAGCACCACAGTGTTACTGAGGCTTGTGTATTGGAGGCAGTGAGCACCACAGTGTTACTGAGGCTTGTGTATTGAAGAGCGAGAACCACAGTGTTACTGAGGCTTGTGTATTGGAGGAAGTGAGCACCACAGTGTTACTGAGGCTTGTGTATTGGAGGCAGTGAGCACCACAGTGTTACTGAGGTTTGTGTATTGGAGGCAGTAAGCACCACAGTGTTACTGAGGCTTGTGTATTGGAGGCAGCGAGCACCACAGTGTTACTGAGGCTTGTGTATTGGAGGAAGTGAGCACCACAGTGTTACTGAGGCTTGTGTATTGGAGGCAGTGAGCACCACAGTGTTACTGAGGCTTGTGTATTGGAAGCAGTGAACACCACAGTGTTACTGAAGCTTGTGTATTGGAGGCAGCGAGCACCACAGTGTTACTGAGGCTTGTGTATTGGAGGCAGCGAGCATCACAGTGTTACTGAGGCTTGTGTATTGGAGGCAGCGAGCATCACAGTGTTACTGAGGCTTGTGTATTGGAGGCAGCGAGCACCACAGTGTTACTGAGGCTTGTGTGTATTGGAGGAGCGAGCACCACAGTGTTACTGAGGCTTGTGTATTGGAGGCAGCGAGCACCACAGTGTTACTGAGGCTTGTGTATTGGAGCAGCGAGCACCACAGTGTTACTGAGGCTTGTGTATTGGAGGCAGTGAGCACCACAGTGTTACTGAGGAGGGTGTATTGGAGGCAGCGAGCACCACAGTGTTACTGAGGCTTGTGTATTGGAGGCAGTGAGCACCACAATGTTACTGTGGCTTGTGTATTGGAGGCAGCGAGCACCACAGTGTTACTGAGGCGTGTGTATTGGAAGCAGCGAGCACCACAGTGTTACTGAGGCTTGTGTATTGGAGGCAGTGAGCACTACAGTGTTACTGAGGCTGGTGTATTGGAGGCAGCGAGCATCACAGTGTTACTGAGGCTTGTGTATTGGAGGCAGCGAGCACCACAGTGTTACTGAGGCTGGTGTATTGGAGGGAGCGAGCACCACAGTGTTACTGAGGCTGGTGTATTGGAGGGAGCGAGCACCAGTGTTACTGAAGTTTGTGTATTGGAGGCAGCGAGCACCACAGTGTTACTGAGGCTGGTGTATTGGAGGGAGCGAGAACCACAGTGTTACTGAGGCTTGTGTATTGGAGGCAGCGAGCACCACAGTGTTACTGAGGCTTGTGTATTGGAGGCAGCGAGCACCACAGTGTTACTGAGGCTTGTGTATTGGAGGCAGTGAGCACCACAGTGTTACTGAGGCTGGTGTATTGGAGGCAGCGAGCATCACAGTGTTACTGAGGCTTGTGTATTGGAGGCAGTGAGCACCACAGTGTTACTGAGGCTTGTGTATTGGAGGCAGCGAGCACCACAGTGTTACTGAGGCTTGTGTATTGGAGGCAGCGAGCACCACAGTGTTACTGAGGCTTGTGTATTGGAGGCAGCGAGCACCACAGTGTTACTGAGGCTTGTGTATTGGAGGCAGCGAGCAACACAGTGTTACTGAGGCTTGTGTATTGGAGACAGCGAGCACCACAGTGTTACTGAGGTTTGTGTATTGGAGGCAGCGAGCACCAGTGTTACTGAAGCTTGTGTATTGGAGGCAGCGAGCACCACAGTGTTACTGAGGCTTGTGTATTGGAGGCAGCGAGCACCACAGTGTTACTGAGGCTTGTGTATTGGAGGAAGTGAGCACCACAGTGTTTCTGAGGCTTGTGTATTGGAGTCAGTGAGCACCACAGTGTTACTGAGGCTTGTGTATTGGATGCAGTGAGCACCACAGTGTTACTGAGGCTTGTGTATTGGAGGCAGCGAGCACCACAGTGTTACTGAGGCTTGTGTATTGGAGGCAGCGAGCACCACAGTGTTACTGAGGCTTGTGTATTGGTGGCAGCGAGCACCACAGTGTTACTGAGGCTTGTGTATTGGAAGGAGCGAGCACCACAGTGTTACTGAGGCTTGTGTATTGTTGGCAGCGAGCAACACAGTGTTACTGAGGCTTGTGTATTGGTGGCAGTGAGCACCACAGTGTTACTGAGGCTTGTGTATTGGAGGCAGCGAGCACCACAGTGTTACTGAGGCTTGTGTATTGGAGGCAGCGAGCACCACAGTGTTACTGAGGCTTGTGTATTGGAGGCAGCGAGCACCACAGTGTTACTGAGGCTTGTGTATTGGAGGGAGCGAGCACCACTGTGTTACTGAGGCTTGTGTATTGGTGGCAGCGAGCACCACAGTGTTACTGAGGCTTGTGTATTGGAGGCAGCGAGCACCACTGTGTTACTGAGGCTTGTGTATTGGAGGCAGCGAGCACCACAGTGTTACTGAGGCTTGTGTATTTGTGGCAGCGAGCACCACAGTGTTACTGAGGCTTGTGTATTGGTGGCAGCGAGCAACACAGTGTTACTGAGGCTTGTGTATTGGAGGCAGCGAGCACCACAGTGTTACTGAGGCTTGTGTATTGGAGGCAACGAGCACCACAGTGTTACTGAGGCTTGTGTATTGGAGGCAGTGAGCACCACAGTGTTACTGAGGCTTGTGTATTGGTGGCAGCGAGCACCACAGTGTTACTTAGGCTTGTGTATTGGTGGCAGCGAGCACCACAGTGTTACTGAGGCTTGTGTATTGGAGGGAGCGAGCACCACAGTGTTACTGAGGCTTGTGTATTGGAGGCAGCGAGCACCACAGTGTTACTGAGGCTTGTGTATTGGAGGCAGCGAGCACCACAGTGTTACTGAGGCTTGTGTATTGGAGGCAGCGAGCACCACAGTGTTACTGAGGCTTGTGTATTGGAGGCAGCGAGCACCACAGTGTTACTGAGGCTTGTGTATTGGAGGCAGCGAGCACCACAGTGTTACTGAGGCTTGTGTATTGGAGGCAGTGACCACCATAGTGTTACTGAGGCTTGTGTATTGGAAGCAGTGAGCACCACAGTGTTACTGAGGCTTGTGTATTGGAAGCAGTGAACACCACAGTGTTACTGAGGCTTGTGTATTGGAGGCAGCGAGCACCACAGTGTTACTGAGGCTTGTGTATTGGAAGCAGCGAGCACCACAGTGTTACTGAGGCTTGTGTATTGGAAGCAGTGAGCAACACAGTGTTACTGAGGCTTGTGTATTGGAAGCAGTGAGCACCACAGTGTTACTGAGGCTTGTGTATTGGAGGCAGCGAGCACCACAGTGTTACTGAGGCTTGTGTATTGGAAGCAGCGAGCACCACAGTGTTACTGCTACCTCCTCTACCACATTTTCATTCATAAGTATGTATGTACTCTTTTCTGGTGCCATCTATGCAAAACTGTACTGTGTATATTCTTGTAGTAGCCATCTATACATTTATAAGTACTGTGTGTACTCTTGAAGTAGCCATCTATACATTTGTAAGTGTACTGTGTAGTGCGTCTACTCTTGTGGCAGCTATCTGTACATTCATGAACGTACTGTGTCTACTCTTGCTCGTACCACGTGTTCGTAAGTGTACTGTGTGTAGTACTATTGGTGTCATCAGCTGATTCATAGCGTAGTGTGGCGGTGTTGACCGAGATTGCTGACACAAACAAATGGTATGTCTGGACACCTCACTGAAACCAACACCAACAATGTCTTAGACAGTGAAATATTAAACTCAAATTGCAATTTGTATAGACGTGAGGGAGTGAATAACCATCAAAGATGAGCAGGTTTATTTGTGGGAGATTAACTTTGTTGAAATCATCAGTTGGTGTGGAATTGCTTGCAAGAATAGTGGAGAATAAAAAAAATTAAACACCCCCCCTTTTTTTTTACTTAAACAAATTTTCCAGATTGAGAACTGTTACCTCAGTTCATTTCAAAGATCAGAGCTATCTGAGGTACACTATCACCCCCCAGGATGCCACCCACACCAGTCGACTGGCATCCAATCAGGTTGCAGGTCTGGTCTGACAAGTGGCCACTCCAAAGTTGTGAAGATTGGGGAAGGGCAAAGAAGACCGCAGGCAGAGTACAGGCTCCTGGTGCAAAGGCTGCAATCATCACTCGAGAAGGACCTTGGGGTAAGTATTATACCGAGCATATCACCTAAGGCGCACATCAACCAAATAACTGCGCCAGCAAATGCGCGTCTGGTAGACTGGATCAAATGCAGAGCTTTGCAACACGATTAGTTCCGGAGATAAGGGGTATGTACTATGAGAAAAGATTAAAGGAACTCAACCTGATGACACTGGAGGACATAAGGACTAGGGGTGATATGAAAACAACGTACAAAATATTGAAAGTAATTGACAGGGTGAATAGGGACAGACTATTTGAGAGATGGGGAACAAGAACTCGTCAGGTGAGTCAGATGAGTCATAGGGATGTTAGGCAGTATTTGTTCAGCCTTATATTAGTTAGGAAGTAGAACAACCTGGAGAGTGAAGTAGTAGAGGAAGGATCCATACATAGCTTTAAGATGAGGTATGATAAGGCTCCTGGAGCCAGGAGAGTGGACCTAGTAGCGACAAGCAAATAGGCGGGGCCAGGAGCTGTGAATCGACCCCTGCAACTATAGGTGAATGCATACACATACACACAGCACACACACAAGCGCACACGCACACACACACACACACACACACACACACACAACACACACACACACACACACACACACACACACACACACACACACACACACACACACCAATAACAAATAAACAAAATATTAAATTCTCCTGCCCTAAAAAACAATTTAGACAAGCATGTCGTCAACTATTATATTTATAAACATTTGTGTTGGCCGCCACACCAAAGCTCCCAAAACTATTTCAAATATTTTATTTTGAAGAGCTTCCCGTTTTCCTGAAATATTGGCATATATCTCCTGGCAACTCTTGCCACAATAATTCTTACATAATAAAATTATATATATATATATATATATATATATATATATATATATATATATATATATATATATATATATATATATATATATATATATATATAGAGAGAGAGAGAGAGAGAGAGAGAGAGAGAGAGAGAGAAAGACCGCAGTCAGCAGGACTCGATACTGCTACTGGGATGGTCAAGATTCCCAGGCAGCGCTCTTAACCACTCAGCCATCACAAATGCCCATAAGATGGGCAGCCTGGTCCACAAGCCATGGCTTGAAGAGGATTCTTTATCAAGATGCTTTAACAGTCTATGAATTCTAAAAAAAAACTACTTGTATGTTAAATGTTTTAAGGTCATTCAGCAGGACAGATAAATTCTCAATTGTATGGAAGAATGAGCACATTCTTGATCTGAGGTGTTATCCTGGGTTCTTATAAGTCTTTCTAGCTGCCAGCAATGCTGAGTCCACGAATTCCTTAGGGTATCGAAGCTTCATAGGATTATGAAATATTTTCCTAATTTCTTTATCGAGAAGCTCCTGACGGCACACTAGGTAAGCTCTCAGAAACATGATGACAAACATACTCCTTTGCACTCATGTTTGGAATAATAGTGGATATATGAGCACACGTTAGTGACCTTCCTATATACTGTACACCTGAACTTTCTATCAACCCGGTGTATCAACCCGGTGTATCAACCCGGTGTATCAACCCGGTGTATCAACCCGGTGTATCAACCCGGTTTATCAACCCGGTGTATCAACCCGGTGTATCAACCCGGTGTATCAACACATATAAGAAAGGGAGTTTAGACTCTATATCTTTCTCTACGGTGAATTTAATAGACGGGAACAAAGCTTTAAGTCTCGGTAAAAATGTATCCAGGACCATATCATTCTGCCAAAGACATAGATGTCATGCACATAACTGAAGCATTTAGCTTCACAAGGCAGGATGTCTCAGCATCCTAGCCTTGAAAAACTCCACAAACAGCTTGCTCAATAGGGGAGACAATGGAGTTATCATGACCATTCCCTGCCTCTGAGCGTAGTATTTACCTTCAAACTCAAACTTGCAATCATCTACACACAACTTAATCAGCTCAATAATGGTATTCTTATCATAAGCCATGGAGGACTGATCTAATTCTTCTTCCACATAACAGATCGGCAACAGGAACTCGGGTGACCTACGCCATCACCTCAAACTTACTAATGTAAAATCATGAGACATATTAACATTTTGCAGTTTTTCAATGAGGTCAACATTGTTCTTTCACGTAGGCTTCAGAAATGTTGCCAAGTATCTGAGTTAATATTTTTACCAACCATTTTGACGGCATGTGTCGCAGATCCTACACAACTAATAATACGTCTCATTGGAAAACTTGGCTCGTGGGCTTTAATCAAATCGTACATATAAGGAAATGTCGCTGACCTCGCTCATAACTGTTTAATTCCTCATTACCTCTGAGTAACGCTCTAAAATATATAATAAACTTACTATTAACCTGGTCTAATGGTATATAATACCGACAATTTGATAAGACACGTATGCAACACCTGTGTATCGTTCCGTTGAGTAAATGATGGTAAGTGTATTTCCTTTTTCCAAGGTTTGATCAGCCTACCTGTGACACAACCTGTGTTGACAACAATACCAGCTGTGACCCGACCCCTTCAAACACAATAATCCACCTGATATCACTTATATTTTAATTCCCCAACACTCACCTGGCCACCTAATTACCAGTTGACTTAACCACCTGCTTACCTGGTGACACGCTTAACTACCTGGCTACCTGGTGACACGCTTACCCACCTGGTGACACGCTTACCCACCTGGTGACACGCTTACCCACCTGGTGACACGCTTACCCACCTGGCTACCTGGTGACACGCTTACCCACCTGGCTACATGGTGACACGCTTACCCACCTGGCTACCTGGTGACACACTTACCCACCTGGCTACCTGGTGACACGCTTACCCACCTGGCTACCTGGTGACACGCTTACCCACCTGGATACCTGGTGACACGCTTACCCACCTGGATACCTGGTGACAACTGGCTACCTGGTGACACCTGGCTACCTGGTGACACGCCCACACTCACCTGTAAAAGGAGAGGACAGGGTTTAATACCTCATTAAAAATACCTTAAACATATTTATGTTGAAAATATAAAATACCGACTAATTGATAATTAAGACACATGTGCAACAGCTGGGTGTCTTTATTGTTGACACGTTTCGCCCACACAATAGATTTCTTCAGTCAAATACAGAGGCAGGAGGTGTAGTTGTGAAATGAAGATGTAATCAGTCCATCAACCTTGGAGAAAAAGTGTTTGAGGTGGTCAGTCCCTCAGGCTGGAGAAGAGTTCATGAAGACCATGGAGCTGAACTCTTCTCCAGGCTGAGGGATTGACCACCTCAAACACATTCTCCAAGGTTGATGGACTGATTACATCATCTTTATTTCACTACTACACCTGCCTCTGTATTTGACTGAAGAAGTCTACTGTGTAGTCGAAACGTTTCATCAATAAAGATACCCAACTGTTGCACATGTGTCTTCATCTTCAATCAGATTTATACCTAAATAAATTAAACAAACACTCTAGACTACGACCGTACATTCGTTGATTTTTAAGGTCATGGCCCCCGCGGCCCGGTCCCAGGTTAGGCCTGACCTGGCATTCATATTGGGTTGGCCAAACATTTCTGTTAGTGGGTTTCAGCACGACACACACACACAGCACGACACACACACACACACACACACACACACACACACACACACACACACACACACACACACACACACATATATATATATATATATATATATATATATATATATATATATATATATATTATATATATGTGTGTGTGTGTGTGTGTGTAAAAGGTTTATGGGGTGGCAATGGGGACACCTCTGGGACCTACTCTAGCCTTGTTCATTATAAGGTAGAATGGCTGGGTAAGTCTACTGCTGAATTTTAACCATTGTTATATTGTTATTATGTTGATAATAACTATTTAGTATATAAATCACCTGATTATGTAGCATTCTTTACATAACATTGAAATTTCAATAGGAAATACTCAATGTTAAGATAGAAAAGAGTGGAATATTTCTTGACTTTTTATATAGTTCATAGTCTACCCTGACAGTACAACCTGAAGCCAGGCCTCCTTGTTAACCTGCCAACTACCAGGCTGCTGACAATACAACCTGAAGCCAGACCTCCTTGTTAACCTGTCAACTACCAGGCTGCTGACAATACAACCTGAAGCCAGACCTCCTTGTTAACCTGCCAACTACCAGGCTACTGACAATACAACCTGAAGCCAGACCTCCTTGTTAACCTGTCAACTACCAGGCTGCTGACAATACAACCTGAAGCCAGGCCTCCTTGTTAACCTGTCAACTACCAGCCTGCTGACAGTACAACCTGAAGCCAGACCTCCTTGTTAACCTGCCAACTACCAGGCTGCTGACAATACAACCTGAAGCCAGGCCTCCTTGTTAACCTGTCAACTACCAGGCTACTGACAATACAACCTGAAGCCAGGCCTCCTTGTTAACCTGTCAACTACCAGGCTGCTGACAATACAACCTGAAGCCAGGCCTCCTTGTTAACCTGTCAACTACCAGGCTGCTGACAATACAACCTGAAGCCAGACCTCCTTGTTAACCTGTCAACTACCAGGCTGCTGACAATACAACCTGAAGCCAGACCTCCTTGTTAACCTGTCAACTACCAGCCTGCTGACAATACAACCTGAAGCCAGACCTCCTTGTTAACCTGTCAACTACCAGGCTGCTGACAATACAACCTGAAGCCAGGCCTCCTTGTTAACCTGTCAACTACCAGCCTGCTGACAGTACAACCTGAAGCCAGACCTCCTTGTTAACCTGTCAACTACCAGGCTGCTGACAATACAACCTGAAGCCAGACCTCCTTGTTAACCTGTCAACTACCAGGCTGCTGACAGTACAACCTGAAGCCAGACCTCCTTGTTAACCTGTCAACTACCAGGCTGCTGACAATACAACCTGAAGCCAGACCTCCTTGTTAACCTGTCAACTACCAGGCTGCTGACAATACAACCTGAAGCCAGACCTCCTTGTTAACCTGTCAACTACCAGGCTGCTGACAGTACAACCTGAAGCCAGACCTCCTTGTTAACCTGTCAACTACCAGCCTGCTGACAATACAACCTGAAGCCAGACCTCCTTGTTAACCTGTCAACTACCAGGCTGCTGACAGTACAACCTGAAGCCAGACCTCCTTGTTAACCTGTCAACTACCAGGCTGCTGACAATACAACCTGAAGCCAGACCTCCTTGTTAACCTGTCAACTACCAGGCTGCTGACAATACAACCTGAAGCCAGACCTCCTTGTTAACCTGTCAACTACCAGGCTGCTGACAGTACAACCTGAAGCCAGACCTCCTTGTTAACCTGTCAACTACCAGGCTGCTGACAATACAACCTGAAGCCAGGCCTCCTTGTTAACCTGTCAACTACCAGGCTGCTGACAATACAACCTGAAGCCAGGCCTCCTTGTTAACCTGTCAACTACCAGGCTGCTGACAATACAACCTGAAGCCAGACCTCCTTGTTAACCTGTCAACTACCAGGCTGCTGACAATACAACCTGAAGCCAGACCTCCTTGTTAACCTGTCAACTACCAGCCTGCTGACAATACAACCTGAAGCCAGACCTCCTTGTTAACCTGTCAACTACCAGGCTGCTGACAATACAACCTGAAGCCAGACCTCCTTGTTAACCTGCCAACTACCAGGCTGCTGACAATACAACCTGAAGCCAGACCTCCTTGTTAACCTGTCAACTACCAGGCTGCTGACAATACAACCTGAAGCCAGGCCTCCTTGTTAACCTGTCAACTACCAGGCTGTTGACAATACAACCTGAAGCCAGACCTCCTTGTTAACCTGTCAACTACCAGGCTGCTGACAATACAACCTGAAGCCAGACCTCCTTGTTAACCTGTCAACTACCAGGCTGCTGACAATACAACCTGAAGCCAGACCTCCTTGTTAACCTGCCAACTACCAGGCTGCTGACAATACAACCTGAAGCCAGACCTCCTTGTTAACCTGTCAACTACCAGGCTGCTGACAATACAACCTGAAGCCAGACCTCCTTGTTAACCTGCCAACTACCAGGCTGCTGACAATACAACCTGAAGCCAGACCTCCTTGTTAACCTGTCAACTACCAGGCTGCTGAAAATACAACCTGAAGCCAGACCTCCTTGTTAACCTGTCAACTACCAGGCTGCTGACAATACAACCTGAAGCCAGACCTCCTTGTTAACCTGTCAACTACCAGGCTGCTGACAGTACAACCTGAAGCCAGACCTCCTTGTTAACCTGTCAACTACCAGGTTGCTGACAGTACAATCTGAGACCAGATCTCCTTGTTAACCTGTCAACTACCAGGTTGCTGACAGTACAACCTGAAGCCAGACCTCCTTGTTAACCTGTCAACTACCAGGTTGCTGACAGTACAATCTGAAGCCAGACCTCCTTGTTAACCTGTCAACTACCAGGCTGCTGACAGTACAATCTGAGACCAGGCCTCCTTGTTAACCTGTCAACTACCAGGTTGCTGACAGTACAACCTGAAGCCAGATCTCCTTGTTAACCTGTCAACTACCAGGTTGCTGACAGTACAACCTGAAGCCAGACCTCCTTGTTAACCTGTCAACTACCAGGTTGCTGACAGTACAACCTGAAGCCAGATCTCCTTGTTAACCTGTCAACTACCAGGTTGCTGACAGTACAACCTGAAGCCAGACCTCCTTGTTAACCTGTCAACTACCAGGTTGCTGACAGTACAATCTGAAGCCAGACCTCCTTGTTAACCTGTCAACTACCAGGCTGCTGACAGTACAATCTGAGACCAGGCCTCCTTGTTAACCTGTCAACTACCAGGTTGCTGACAGTACAACCTGAAGCCAGATCTCCTTGTTAACCTGTCAACTACCAGGTTGCTGACAGTACAACCTGAGACCAGACCTCCTTGTCAACCAATTTCCTAGTTCCTTCTAGAACTCCATAGAGTACTATTCCGTCCTCACTAACAGGATAGCTACTGCACAAGCCGGACGTATCCTCTCTCTCTCGCAGGCCTACGGCCTTGGATAATAATATCTTTATTTCTACCAGTACATGTACAAGGTATACAGACCATAGTTGACATCAATGACATACTACTATATAGAAAGACCCTTGTTATGCTGAGCATTTCCCGCAAATTAGGTCAGTTTTGTCCCAGGATGCGACCCACACCAGTCCACTAACACCCAGGTACCTATTTTATACTGATGGGTGAACATGGACAGCAGGTCCGAACCACGGACCTCAGTGTGTGAGCTGAGTGCGCTAGCGATCGAGCTACGGGACACCAACCAAAATGCCTATGTACTATTTATCCAATAAACTCAAGGCTCACCTCCAACCACGCTACCAAATACCAACCATATCAAATGCTCACAAAAAACATGGATATATCTTCGTGTTAAAACCATTGATACATTTGGTGGCAGCACTAAGCCACTGCAGTGGTGTTATGCCCAGGACAGAGAGGGGGAGGGAAGACAGAAGTCACGGGTCACTTTATAAGAATATAAGAACATAAGAAAGAAGGAACACTGCAGCATGCCTACTGGCCCATGCGAGGCAAGTCCAAGTCACTTCCTGTCTTAAACCAATGACCCACCTAGTCAGGTCAGGTCACATCCACTTAAGGAAGGGGCACGGCATCAGACCTATTAGCACAAGCTAGTCAGGACCAACTCACACCCACCCACACCCACTCATGTATTTATCTAACCTATTTTTAAAACTACACAACGTTTTAGCTTCTATGAGGGTACTCGGAAGTTTGTTCCACTCATCCACAACTCTATTACCAAACCAATGCTTTCCTATATCCTTCCTGAATCTATTTTTTTCCAACTTAAAGCCATTGTTGCGAGTCCTGTCTTGGCTAGACATTTTTAGCACACTATTTATATTCCCTTTATTTATTCCTGTTTTCCATTTATACACCTCAATCATATCCCCCCTAATTCTACGCCTTTCTAGCATAATCTAAATGACGCCTAACCAAAAATATATTGAGTTTAAAAACAACCTGAGGACTCCTAATATTTATTCTCCTTGATATAAAGCCAAGGATTCTGTTTGCTTTATTGCGAACACTAATGCACTGTTGTCTTGGTTTTAGATTACTGCTAACCAGAACTCCCAAATCCTTTTCTCAATCAGTAATATTAATTAAAATCTACATTATTTAATTTATATGTGGCATGGTTATTTTCTTGTCCAATGTTTAGAACTTTGCATCTTCCACTTCTCCGACCACTGATCGCTCTATTCAAATTTTCCTGGAGTCCTCTAATATCCTCATTTGAATGAATTGGACGGCCTATTTTGGTGTCATCAGCAAACTTGTTTATATCGCTATTTATTCCCTCATCAATGTCATTTATATAAATTGTGAACAACAAAGGTCCCAACTCTGATTTCTGCCCTAACCCAGCACCATCCAACTACCAGCAGCTTATAGTGACGTTGTATCTGCAAGCCACATCACTGAGACGCAACTACCTCCAAGTTTTATGCCCAAACACGTCTAATTTCCCTGAGAATTCTTGTACGGTTCGTATTTCTAACGGCTATACCATAGCTGTCCACGTGATCACCATGTGATCTTGTGAGTTACCTGTTGTAACAGAGTTTGATCCACCCAGAGATGATAATCATACAGCCTATATCAATCTCACCCTAGCAGAGTTGGGGTTAAATGTAAATAACCTGTATAGATAATTAATTTAGTAAGTGTTCAACTGTGTGTTATAATATCTACTTAGTATTATTCAAATTTTTTTAATGTGTTCACGTTCTCTCCGAGTTCTGAGAATAAACAGTATAGATTTGAGTGCACCAGATCTACCTTGTCTGTTAATCACTACCTTCTTGTAAATATATTTCCTCAGAATTCGTAGATCACATGAAGACAGATTCGATCGAACAAATTTTTTTTTATCTCTTTTATCATGACTTTCTAGAAATGAGCTCATTTAATTAATTAATTCCTATGTATCATGATATATCATATAGTAATGTAGATTGTTTCCATCACGATAATATCCATGTGAAGTATAATGTTCAACTGTGGTGTACTTTGACATTGTATAGAATCAGCTGAGAGTCATACGCCTGTTGTCCTTAGTTTGTATAGATGTATGTCGAGACGACATACGTAACATGACCGAGCTGTACGGTTCGTATTTCTAATGGCTATACCATAGCTGTCCACGTGATCACCATGTGATCTTTCGTAGCCAATCATAGGCCTCCCTCTTTTGAACGCGAGGAGTGCCCGCTCCCCAGTGAGTTAGTTTCATCCTGATAGGCAGTGGAGACGGACGTAGGCCTGCGACTCTCTAGGCTCCAATATAATTAACGCCTCCAATATACGCTACCATACCAAGCTCATCTTTAATACATTACCCAATCTACGCAAGAACCCCCACAACACATTCTCAGTGACGTTATCTGGGTCCTCCCATGCTTTACTTACCCACATGTTTAGCGTCACCTGTACCTTCCCAGCTTGTCACTTCTTGCTGCTACACCTCTGTCACGGCCATTTACATGACGTTAGAGATGAGCTTAGTTTTTTTTTTTCGCCACCAGAATGCCTGTAGCCAGGTGTGCTGTGAGCACATGTGCAGGGGTGTGAGGCTGTCTGGCCTAACCACACCCGTGGACCCAGCACCCGGCCTCCACCGCCACCACTCACCCTCTATGCTGCCTCCTTGAAATTCTCGTGAATTTCTTGCCAAAGGTATACATTCGATCTCTTACCAAGTACTGTAGGTCCCATGTTATGTCCTCTCAGCTAAGTACTCAATACTATTTTTCCTATACCTACTTATGTTAGGTGCCTTAGTATCCATTTTGGTAAAGAAAAATATTATTTTGATCATACAAACCATTGGTGAAGTCATGATACCCATGTAGAAAATGCTCAGTGTCATCACACATATGTGTAACATGTATCGTCTTCCCATGTTTAGTTGCTGGTGACTTGTATGTGTTCCACAATGTGGCTTGTCCCTAGACCAACGGAACACATCCCTTAGGGTTACAGATCCCACCGTGAGGTATCTACTTGTCCACTGACACTCGATACGTGGTCAGTCCCGTGTTAGATGGGCGAGTCGACCAAGCACCCCTGTACATAGAGAATTATGCTCACCGACCCCACTAATGACATGCCAACGGAGTCATGTCGTTTACCCTACGACTTTCCAATGAAGTAACGTGATCTGGCAACGACCATCTTTACTAGCACTGCTGAAGATACTTTCACTTGAGTTGTCCTTACTTACGACTTTACATCTCCACGACACTGCTCGCTGGCACCTCTAGGTTGTGCCCCTGCCCGAGTCAACCCTGCCTCTACTACCCTGCCACGACTACCCTGCCACATCGTTCCAATTGAGGACCCTACCTGGAGGGCATTTCGGGGATCAACGCCCCCGCAGCCCGGTCTATGACCAGGCCTCCTGGTGGATCAGGGCCTGATCAATCAGGTTGTTACTGCTGGCCGCAAATAGTCCAACGTACGAACCACAGCCAAGCTGATCCGGTACTGACTTTAGGTATCTGTCCAGCTCCCTCTTGAAGACAACCAGGGGTCTATTGGTAATTCCCCTTATGGCTGGTGGGAGGCTGTTGAACAGTCTTGGGCCCCGGACACTTATTGTGTTTTCTTTTAGTGTACTAATGGCGTCCCTAATTTTCACTGAGGGTATGTTGCATCGCCTGTCAAGTCTTTTACTTTCGTAGGGAGTGATTTGTGTGTGCAGATTAGAGACCAGTCCCTCCAGGATCTTCCAGGTGTAGATTATGATATATCTCTCTCGCCTGCGCTCCAGTGAGTACAAGTCAAGTGCTTCCAAGGGTTCCCAGTAGTTAAGGTGTTTGATGGAACTTATACGTGCAGTAAAGGTTCTCTGTACATTCTCTAGATCAGCAATTTCACCTGCCTTGAATGGAGATGTTAATGTACAGCAGTATTCCAGCCTAGAGAGAACAAGTGATTTAAAAAGGATCATCATTGGCTTGGCATCTCTTGTCTTGAATGTTCTCATTATCCATCCTATCAGTTTCCTCGCAGATGTGATAGTGGCATTGTTGTGGTCCTTGAAGGTGAGATCCTCAGACATTACCACTCCCAGGTCCTTCACATTGTAATATACTCAGTCCTAGCTATTATTTCCTCCAGTTTTCCATAACGGAGTAGTTGGAATTTGTCTTCATTGAACATCATATTGTTCTCTGTTGCCCATTGGAAAACTTGGTTCATATCTTCTTGGAGATTTGCCGTGTCCTCAATGGATGACACTCTCATGCAGATCCTAGTATCATCTGCAGAGGATGATACAGTGCTATGGTTTACATCTCTGTCTATGTCTGATATGAGAATGAGGAACAGGATATGGGCGAGTACTGTGCCTTGTGAAACAGAGCTCTTCACTATGGCAGCTTCTTATTTAACTCTGTTTATCACTACTACTCTTTGTGTTCGATTGGTTAGAAAGTTGAAGATCCATCTGCCTACTTTGCCAGTTGTCCATTTAGCACGCATTTTGTGTGCTATTACACCATGATCGCACTTGTCAAAGGCTTTTGCAAAATCTGTGTATACTACATCTGCATTCTGTGTGTTTTCCAGAGCATCTAAGACCATATCATAGTGGTCTAGCAGTTGCGAGAGACAGGAGCGACCTGCTTTGAACCCATGTTGCCCTGGATTGTGCAACTGTTGGGAGTCCAAGTGGTTTGCAATCCTGCTTCTTAGAACTCTTTCAAATATTTTTTATGATGTGGGACGTTAAAGCTATTGGTCTATAGTTCTTAGCTACTGCTTTGCTGCCACCTTTATGGAGTGGGGCTATATCCGTTGTTTTTAGTGACTGTGGAATCTCACCTGTGTCTATGCTCCTTCTTCAGAGGGGTTTCTTGCAGTTCTTAATGAACACAGAGTTCCACTAGTCTGGGCCTGGGGCTGAGTGCATGGACATGTTGTCAATGGCTTTCTCAAAGTCTAGTGGAGTTATGGTTATGTCAGAAATTTGGCTTATTCGTGAAAAAAATATTTTGATTGTCTATCTTTAGACTGATTAGTGGCAGAGTCATAATGAGATTTCAGTATCTCACTCATTTTTTTTTTTTGTCATCTGTGTAGGATCCGTCTTGTCTGAGCAAGGGGCGCTATACTAGATGTGGTTTCTGCCTTGTTTTTGGCATATGAAAAGAAATATTTTGAATTTCTTTCAATTTCACTAATCGCTTTTAGCTTCTCTTGTCTCTCCTGGATCCTGTATGAGTCCTTTAACTTAAGCTCAATATTTTCCACTTTCCTGGTTAGCGCTTCTTTCCATGTTGCAGATAATCTAGCATTCTTGAGGAGCTCAGTGACTCTTCGCCTTCTCCTGTAGAGGGAGCGTCTCTCTCTCTCCAGTTTACTTATCTTCTTTTTCCTTAGGGGAATATGCCTTGAACATACTTCAGCTACCAGAAAGTTGATGTTTTCAAGGCACTGGTTAGGGCCCTGGTGTGTCACACAGACTCAGGTCCACCACGCTATACTTGCACAGTATCTCGCTTGCTACCATCATCAGGTGGTGCCGTCGCTGAAGTCAACCCTGCCACCACTGCCCTGTCCGGTTACACCTCTCAGCCACAGAAATGTCTCCTGATGTGTCACTCAGTCTGCAGGTTCAACCTCAGCTTGGTGTACATCCTGCCAGTGTTGCTGCTAGCCGTGACGCCCTGCCGTGACGCCCTGCCGTGACGCCCTGCCGTGACGCACTGCCGTGGCGCACTGCACCACCCACATCATTTTTAGCACACCTCTTTCTTTCTTCCCCCCATGTTATGAAATTTTTCTGTTGCATGTTTTTGCCATTCATGTATAGCATCCTCGCCAGTGCCCTATTCCTACGAGAAAGTTGTATCTATATCATTTGTCACAGTCTGGACGACTATGGGCAGTGTCCCCCAGCAATGTAAGCTGCTTATTTTCGTGCCTTGCTTCTAGTGCTTCTGCTGCCATCTGGTGGACCTAGTACACTCTAGAGCTGAGTGGAACAGACACTGAACAGTCGTCACCAGCAGAGCAACCAGTGAACAAGCCACACCTATCTTCTCACTCTCGCAGGTCTACTGCCTTGGGTGGGGTTACCAAAAGGTACCTAATGAATGTAGCGACAGAAAGGCAGGAGAATGATTTTCTTTATTTTTTTTTAGCTAACACATATGCAAATATAAACAACTCCTTTTACCTTATTCCTAGTATATCTCCTTTATAGTATAATAATAAGGTATTAAAAGGACCCCAATGGAAATAAGTCACTTTGACTTCTTTGGGTTATTCTGGGTTCCCCTACACATATGCTGCTATGTATGATAATAATCTATGTAAGTGTATTTGTGTATACCTAAATAAAATTACTTACACACTACCAAGTACCAACCATACCAAATGTTCACAAAGACATTGATATAAGGGAGCTCAGGACTCCTTCCCAGGGAACGTCGCATCGCTGTTTCTTTATTTTCTTCCAGTACCTACAAGATCAAGAATTAGACACATGTGCAACATCTGGGTATCTTTATTCGTAGACGTTTCGCCCTCCAGTGGCTTTATCAATACAGTTCAAGGGCATAATGTTAAGACTGTAGAAGTGTATACAAAAGACGAGGTAATCAGTCCCTGAGCCTTGGAGTTGGTGGGTACCGTAGTCTTGAAGACTCTGAATCACAAGCATGAAGACTGGAACTTATATACTGGAGTCAGATGAGGGAGGTGCAGCAGAAGTAGGTCATATACAAGGGATGGGTCAGACTACGCTACTTTTCACAACTCCAAGGCTGAGGGACTGATTACTTTGTCTTTTGTATATACTTCTACAGTCTTACATTATGTCCTTGAATTGTATTGTAAAAGCCACTGGATGGCGAAACGTCTACGAATAAAAATACCCAGATGTTGCACATGTGTCTAATTCGTCAATACCATGACTACTGAAGTAGTCCAGACCAGTCGCGGTCTGGTCTGGAACCAGGCCGCGGGGACACTGACCCCTGGAAACGTCTTTCACATCCAATGGAAATAATTCACTTGGACTTTTTTTGGGTTATCCTGGAGGGTTCTCTACACATGCTGCTGTGTATGATAATCTATGTAACTGTATTTGTGTACACCTGAATAAACTTACAGGTTATTTCTTAGCTTCTCTTCCATGTAACAGTGGTTTAATTATATTGTATTTAAGATTGTTATGTCTGTGATTAGTTCCTTATTGTTCTTTTAAACCCCTGCCCCATGAACCCCCTCTCCCCCAGCCCTCCCCTTCCCCTCCCTCTCCCACGGTCAATGCCTGCACTTCGCAGACCATTTCCCAAACAAGCACTTGAGGAATTAACATTCAAATCACAACATCAATTTGCAAACATTACGAGGAGCGTCAGTCTGCTGCTTCCCGCCTCCGTTCCCTTGTGTTCCTCGCCCACTCTGGCTGGCTGGCCCACTCTGGCACCACGCCTGGCCCACTCTGGCTGGCTGGCCCACTCTGGCATAATGTCTGGCCCACTCCAGAACTACGACTGGCCAATGTGGCGTACTCTGGCTGGCCCACTCTGGCATAATGTCTGGCCCACTCCAGAACTACGACTGGCCAATGTGGCGTACTCTGGCTGGCCCACTCCAGCACTATGACTGGTGAATGTGGCGTACTCTGGCTGGCCCACTCTGGCACCACGCCTGGCCCACTCCCGCACTATAACTGGCCCACATAACCCAATATTGCTGGCGCTATAAATGGCCCTCACTGCCAAGCTAGTTTTACGTTCTTGGTTGGTAGCAGCGCTGCGTCAACAACGTACTCTCCTTACTCAACATTGCAATCGTGAATCATCTTACCCTTCCCGGAATTGTTTTTGTAGTTGGCTATAAAACGGAAGCTCGTTAAACACTATGCACTCTGACAGGAGATTGGTAGACAGGAACTATCCAGAGAGGTAGTAACCCTCCTGTCATGTGAGTGTGTAATACACACATCAGATAGTAGGTTGACAGACAGGAACCATCCAGGGAGGTTCTACTCTCCTGTTCAATGTTTTACACTATGTGCCATGAAGATTTTAAGTTGACAGGTAAAGTTCTGTTTGATAATATACACAGTTCTGTGTTATGTACATGCATGACACAGTTCTGTTTCAAGAACTATCATGATGACACAGTTCTGTCTCAAGAATTATCATGATAACACAGTTCTGTCTCAAGAACTATCATGATGACACAGTTCTATCTCAAGAACTATCATGATAACACAGTTCTGTCTCAAGAACTATCATGATAACACAGTTCTGTCTCAAGAACTATCATGATAACACAGTTCTGTCTCAAGAACTATCATGATGACAGTTCTGTCTCAAGAACTATCATGATGACACAGTTCTGTCTCAAGAACTATCATGATGACACAGTTCTGTCTCAAGAACTATCATGACAGTTCTGTCTCAAGAACTATCATGATGACAGTTCTGTCTCAAGAACTATCATGATGACACAGTTCTGTCTCAAGAACTATCATGATGACACAGTTCTGTCTATAGAACTATCATGATGACAGTTCTGTCTCAAGAACTATCATGATGACAGTTCTGTCTCAAGAACTATCATGATGACAGTTCTGTCTCAAGAACTATCATGATGACAGTTGTCTCAAGAACTATCATGATAACACAGTTCTGTCCCAAGAACTATCATGATAACACAGTTCTGTCTCAAGAACTATCATGATGACAGTTCTGGCTCAAGAACTATCATGATGACACAGTTCTGTCTCAAGAACTATCATGATGACACAGTTCTGTCTCAAGAACTATCATGATGACACAGTTCTGTCTCAAGAACTATCATGATAACAGTTCTGTCTCAAGAAATATCATGATAACACAGTTCTGTCTCAAGAACTATCATGACACAGTTCTGTCTCAAGAACTATCATGATAACACAGTTCTGTCTCAAGAACTATCATGATGACAGTTATGTCTCAAGAACTATCATGATGACAGTTCTGTCTCAAGAACTATCATGATGACAGTTCTGTCTCAAGAACTATCATGATAACACAGTTCTGTGTCAAGAACTATCCTGATGACAGTTCTGTCTCAAGAACTATCATGATGACACAATTCTGTCTCAAGAACTATCATGATAACACAGTTCTGTCTCAAGAACTATCATGATAACACAGTTCTGTCTCAAGAACTATCATGATAACACAGTTCTGTCTCAAGAACTATCATGATAACACAGTTCTGTCTCAAGAACTATCATGATAACACAGTTCTGTCTCAAGAACTATCATGACACAATTCTGTCTCAAGAACTATCATGATAACACAGTTCTGTCTCAAGAACTATCATGATAACACAGTTCTGTCTCAAGAACTATCATGATACACAGTTCTGTCTCAAGAACTATCATGATACAGTTTGTCTCAAGAACTATCATGATACAGTTCTGTCTCAAGAACTATCATATGACACAGTTCTGTCTCAAGAACTATCATGACAGTTCTGTCTCAAGAACTATCATGATGACAGTTCTGTCTCAAGAACTATCATGATGACACAGTTCTGTCTCAAGAACTATCATGATGACACAGTTCTGTCTCAAGAACTATCATGATGACAGTTCTGTCTCAAGAACTATCATGATGACAGTTCTGTCTCAAGAACTATCATGATGACACAGTTCTGTCTCAAGAACTATCATGATGACAGTTCTGTCTCAAGAACTATCATGATGACAGTTGTCTCAAGAACTATCATGATAACACAGTTCTGTCCAAGAACTATCATGATAACACAGTTCTGTCTCAAGAACTATCATGATGACAGTTCTGGCTCAAGAACTATCATGATGACACAGTTCTGTCTCAAGAACTATCATGATAACACAGTTCTGTGTCAAGAACTATCCTGATGACAGTTCTGTCTCAAGAACTATCATGATGACACATTCTGTCTCAAGAACTATCATGATAACACAGTTCTGTCTCAAGAACTATCATGATAACACAGTTCTGTCTCAAGAACTATCATGATGACAGTTCTGTCTCAAGAACTATCATGATGACACAGTTCTGTCTCAAGAACTATCATGATGACACAGTTCTGTCTATAGAACTATCATGATGACAGTTCTGTCTCAAGAACTATCATGATGACAGTTCTGTCTCAAGAACTATCATGATGACACAGTTCTGTCTCAAGAACTATCATGATGACAGTTCTGTCTCAAGAACTATCATGATGACAGTTGTCTCAAGAACTATCATGATAACACAGTTCTGTCCCAAGAACTATCATGATAACACAGTTCTGTCTCAAGAACTATCATGATGACAGTTCTGGCTCAAGAACTATCATGATGACACAGTTCTGTCTCAAGAACTATCATGATGACACAGTTCTGTCTCAAGAACTATCATGATGACACAGTTCTGTCTCAAGAACTATCATGATGACAGTTGTCTCAAGAACTATCATGATAACACAGTTCTGTCCCAAGAACTATCATGATAACACAGTTCTGTCTCAAGAACTATCATGATAGTTCTGGCTCAAGAACTATCATGATGACACAGTTCTGTCTCAAGAACTATCATGATGACACAGTTCTGTCTCAAGAACTATCATGATGACACAGTTCTGTCTCAAGAACTATCATGATGACAGTTCTGTCTCAAGAACTATCATGATGACAGTTCTGTCTCAAGAACTATCATGATGACACAGTTGTCTCAAGAACTATCATGATGACACAGTTCTGTCTCAAGAACTATCATGATGACACAGTTCTGTCTCAAGAACTATCATGATAACACAGTTCTGTCTCAAGAACTATCATGATGACACAGTTCTGTCTCAAGAACTATCATGATGACACAGTTCTGTCTCAAGAACTATCATGATGACAGTTCTGTCTCAAGAACTATCATGATGACACAGTTCTGTCTCAAGAACTATCATGATGACACAGTTCTGTCTCAAGAACTATCATGATGACACAGTTCTGTCTGAAGAACTATCATGATGACAGTTCTGTCTCAAGAACTATCATGATGACACAGTTCTGTCTCAAGAACTATCATGATGACACAGTTCTGTCTCAAGAACTATCATGATGACACAGTTCTGTCTCAAGAACTATCATGATGACACAGTTCTGTCTCAAGAACTATCATGATGACAGGTAAAGCTGACCAACTTCACTTATATTTTGTACACATTAATATAAACATTACCCATGAATATAATATTTCCTTTCATGGATGAGTGTTGTTCCCACAGAGGATCATACAATCATGGATGAGTGTTGATCCCACAGAGGATCATACAATCATGGATGAGTGTTGTTCCCACAGAGGATCATACAATCATGGATGAGTGTTGATCCCACAGAGGATCATACAATCATGGATGAGTGTTGATCCACAGAGGATCATACAATCATGGATGAGTGTTGATCCCACAGAGGATCATACAATCATGGATGAGTGTTGATCCCACAGAGGATCATACAATGTCTGGACAATGAGACGTAAGGAGGTTTTATCCAAGGAAATTAAAGAGTAACTTCAATATTTTGTATCAAGAACCCTTGTATCAATCTCTTCAGAACTTTTCAAATATAAAATGCGATATATCTTTCTAGTTAAGGTTCCAGGAAAACCACTAAGAGGGACTTCGAGTGTTCTCAGTAATTTAAGTGAGAGAGATGATCCGGATAATGATTTTTCCTGCCATAAAAATAATTGAGGCGTTTGAATTTATACGAGAAGTGAAGGTTCTCTGTATATTTTCCAGGTCTGTAATTTTGCCTGCCTTAAAAGAGCTGTTAACATAAGAACATAAGAACATAAGAAAGGATGAACACTGCAGCAGGCCTGTTGGCCCATACTAGGCAGGTCCTTCACAATCCGTCCCACTAACAGAATATTTGCTCAACCCAATTTTCAATGCTACCCAAGAAATAAGCTTTGACAATTCTACCCACTCATGCGCGAGTCCCACTCAAATCCAACCCCTCTCACTCATGAATTTATCCAACCTAAATTTGAAACTACCCAAGGTCCTAGCTTCAATAACCCTACTAGGCAGACTGTTCCACTCATCAACTACCCTATTTCCAAACCAATACTTTCCTATATCCTTTCTAAATCTAAACTTATCTAACTTGAATCCATTATTGCGGGTTCTCTCTTGGAGAGATATCCTCAAGACCTTATTTATATCCCCTTTGTTAATACCCATTTTCCACTTGTATACCTCGATCATGTCTCCCCTCATTCTACGTCTTTTAAGTGAATGTAATTTAAGGGTCTTCAATCTTTCTTCGTAAGGAAGATTTCTAATGCTATGTATTAAGAACTTAATGCTATGTATTAAGAACCAAATGCTATGTACAGCAGAACTCCAACTTAGAACACGACTTAAAGTGGATTTTATCATCAATGATTTCGTATCTCTTCTTTAGAAGGTTCTAGTCAGCTAGCCTAATATTTTCCCCGTGGTTGTGATAGTGACACTATGATCCTTGAAGATGAGATCTTCTGACATTATCACTCCCAGGTCTCTCACATTAATCATCCACTCAGTGGACTGGAAGATTGTTAAATTAGACACATATGCAACACTTGGGTATCTTTATTGAGGAAACGTTTCGCCACACAGTGGCTTCATCAGTCCAATACAAAGTAGAAAGGTGTAAGGAGAGGAGGAGTTTGAGGTTATCAGTCCCTCGGCCTGGAGTCGATGTGTTCAGTCCATCAATCTTGTTAGAAGTGTAGCACAAGGCCGTAGAGGTGGCTTATATGCTGTAATCAGGTGAGATGCAGCAGGAGGAGGCAGGTCATAGTGGTATCAACCACTAGTCGAAGTAAGTCCTTGTCCAAAGGTTTGGACAAATGTTGAAGAATCCCTTTGTATCAAGATCCCAAGAAGTTGCTGTGTCAGACAGGATGTAGATGAATGGTTCAGAGAACCGAGGGACTGATAACCTCAAACTCCTCCTCTCCTTACACCTTTCTACTTTGTATTGGACTGATGAAGCCACTGTGTGGCGAAACGTTTCCTCAATAAAGATACCCAAGTGTTGCATATGTGTCTAATTTAACAACTTGTCGGTTCTCTGAACCATTCATCTACGGACTGGAAGATTAATGGAAGTTAGCGGAAGTTCCAGTTTCTTTTAATATTAATTATTTCCATAACTGAGTAAGTAAAGTTTGTCTTCATTGAACACTGGAAGGCTTCTGTTTACATCAGCCTGGAGGCTCACTGTGTCCTCAATGGATGACATTCCCACAAATTATAATACCTTTGTAAAACACAATAGTGATATGATTTATGTCTCTATGTCGTGAATATTAAAATAGTATACAATACTGACAGGTTGATAAGTAAGACATATGTGCAACAGTTAGGTGTCTTTTTCCGAAACGTTTCGCCTACACAGTAGGCTTCTTCAGTCGAGTGCAGAGGAGTTAGCAGAAGCAGTAGAGATGTAAAGACGATGTAATCAAACCATCACCCTTGAAGAAGTAGTTCTGAGGTAGTCAGTCCCCCAGCTGAGGGAATGACCACCTCAAAACTGACAAGGAATGCTACCCAAGAGTGAATGCATTCCTCAGGTCAAGAA